>CM070022.1:33416460-33641392 GCA_036247105.1 Cirrhinus mrigala
CACCCTGGATACCCTAGCAACGGCATAGCAACACCTTAGCAACCACCCTGGGTACCTTAGCAACCGGCCTAGCAACCACCCCAAGTACCCTAGCAACCGCATAGCAACTCCCTAGCAACCACCCCAGTTACCTTAGCAACCGCATAGCAACACCCTAGCAACCACCTTGGATACCTTAGCAATGGCATAGCAACACCCTAGCAACCACCCCTGTTACCTTAGCAACCGCATAGCAACACCTTAGCAACCACCCTGGGTACCCTAGCAACTGCATAGCAACACCCTAGCAACCACCCCTGTTACCTTAGCAACCGCATAGCAACACCCTAGCAACCACCCCTGTTACCCTAGCAACCGCATAGCAACAGACTAGCAACCACCCCTGTTACCCTTGCAACCGCATAGCAACACCTTAGCAACCACCTTGGATACCTTAGCAACGGCATAGCAACACCCTAGCAACCACCCTGGATACCCTAGCAACAGCATAGCAACACCTTAGCAACCACCCTGGGTATCTTAGCAACCGGCCTAGCAATCACCCCAAGTACCCTAGCAACCGCATAGCAACACCCTAGCAACCACCCCGTTACCTTAGCAACCGCATAGCAACACCCTAGCAACCACCCCGTTACCTTAGCAACCGCATGGCAACACCCTAGCAACCACCCCTGTTATCATGTTAATAAAATGTTAAACATGTTAACAACATGCTAGTAAAATGCTAATCATGCTAAATCATTCTAGTAACTTGTTAATTGTTATCTATCTACTTATCTATCTATCTATCTATCTATCTATCTATCTATCTATCTATCTATCTATCTATCATCTAACCATTACTATCTATCTATCTATCTCTGACAGACTGTATTGCCTTCAAAACATTCAAACTTTAACCTTTTAAAACTACGTTAGACTTCAAACCATTACAGACTGAAAACCATCAAATGCAAAACTTTTTAAAACTTCGTAAACTTTTTAAACTATAAACTTTTCAAACTTTTTCAAACTTTCTGGTCCAGCTTTCTCAAGCCAACCTAAAGTTTGTCTTGACAAACTTTACTATCTAGTTATTATTATTCTTCTTCTTCTGAGACTAAAATTATCAACTCTAACTCCTCCTAGAGCTTTAAATCTACAAACTCCAAACTCAGCCCAGATCTTTAAACTGATCTGAAGTTAGTTGCTATATCTTTTCTAACTGATCGGACTTACGGTTTTCCTAAAAATGGCGATTAAATTTGGGAAAAATCCCATAGACTTACATTGACGGAATGTTCAAATGAGCCAGCACTTTTTAAAATCCAACTGTCAAAATACCCAGAATCCTTTGAGCCTCAATCAAGCTTCCCTTCTATGTACTGTATTTCTAATCCATTTAAACTCATTCAAACTCATCTATCTATCTATCTATCTATCTATCTATCTATCTATCTATCTATCTATCTATCATCTAACTATTACTATCTATCTATCTATCTATCTATCTATCTATCTATCTATCTATCTATCTAACTATTACTATCTATCTATCTATCTATCTATCTATCTATCATCTAACCATTACTATCTATCTATCTATGTATCTATCATCTAACCATTACTATCTATCTATCTATCTATCTATCATCTAACTATTACTATCTATCTATCTATCTATCATCTAACCATTACTATCTATCTATCTATCTATCATCTAACCATTACTATCTATCTATCTATGGCTAGCAACCAGAATCATGCTAGTAACTTGCTAATCATGCTAGAGACATGCTAGCAACTTGTTAATCATACTAGAAACATGCTAGCAACTTGCTAATCATACTAGAAACATGCTGGCAACTTGCTAATCATGCTAAAATCATGCTAGCAACTTTGCTAATCATACTAGAAAAATGCTAACAACTTGCTAATCATGTTAAAATCATGCTAGCAACTTGCTAATCATGCTAGAAACATGCTAGCAACTTGCTAATCATGCTAGAAACATGCTAGCAACTTTGCTAATCATACTAGAAACATGCTAGCAACTGGCTAATCATGCTAAAATCATGCTAGCAACTTGCTAATCATGCTAGAAACATGCTAGAAACATGCTAACAACTTGCTAATCATGCTAGAAACAGACTAGCAACATGCTAGTACCTTGCTAATCATGTTAAAAACATGCTAGCAACATGCTAGTAACTTGGTAATAATGTTAGAATCATACTAACATGTTAATTATCTATCTATCTATTTATCTATCTGACAGACTGCATTCAAACTTTAAAACTTCAAAATACTTCAGACTGAAAACCATCCAAACTTAAAACTTTTTAATCTTTTTAAACTTTTTAAACTTCTTAAACTTTAACTTTTTAAACTTTTTGAACTTTTCAAACTCTTTCAAACTTTCTGGTCCAGCTTTCTCAAGCCAACTTAAAGTTTGTCTTGACAAACTTTACTATCTAGTTATTATTATTCTTCTTAGCCAAATTTTCAAACGCTACTCCTCCTGGAGCTTTAACTCTACAAACTCCAAACTCAGCCTAGATCTTCAGACTGGTCTGACTCGAGTTGCTATATCTCTTCAAACTGATCGGACTTAGGGTTTTCCTAAAAATGCCGATCAAAATTGGGAAAAATCCCATAGACTTACATTGACGGAATGTTCAAATGAGCCAACACTTTTCGAATTCCAACTGTCAAAACTCCCAGAATCCTTTGAGACTCAATCAAGCTTCCCTTCTATGTACTGTATTTCTAATCCATTCAAACTCATTCAAACTCATCTATCTATCTATTTATTTACCTATCTATCTATCTATCTATCTATCTATCTATCTATCTATCTATCTATCGCTAGCCAAACTAGAGTCATGCTAGTAGCCTGCTAATCATGCTAGTAACATGCTAGTAACTGGGTAATCATGCTAATAACATGCCAACAACATGGTAATCATGTTAGAAACAGACTAACAACATGCTAGTAACTTGCTAATCATGCTAGAAACATGCTAGCAACTTGCTAATCATGCTAGAAACATGCTAGCAACTTGCTAATCATGCTAGAAACATACTAGCAACTTGCTAATCATTCTAAAAACATGCTAGCAACTTGCTAATCATTCTAAAAACATGCTAGCAACTTGCTAACAACTTGCTAATCATGTTAAAAACATGCTAGAAACATGCTAATCATGTTAGAAACATGCTAGCAACTTGCTAATCATGCTAGAAACATGCTAGCAACTTGCTAATCATGCTAGAAACATACTAGCAACTTGCTAATCATTCTAAAAACATGCTAGCAACTTGCTAATCATTCTAAAAACATGCTAGCAACTTGTTAATCATGTTAGGAACATGCTAGCAACATGCTAGCAACTTGCTAATCATGTTAAAAACATGCTAGCAAATTGCTAATCATGTTAAAAACATGTTAGGAACATGCTAGCAACATGCTAACAACTTGCTAATCATGTTAAAAACATGCTAGCAACATGCTAATCATGCTAGAAATATGCTAGCAACTTGTTAATCATGCTAGAAACATACTAGCAACATGCTAGTCATGTTAGAAACATGCTAGCAACCTGCTAATCATGTTAGAAATATGCTAGCACCTGTTAATCATGCTAGAAACATCCTTAGCAACCACCCTGGGCACCTTAACAACCGGCCTAGCAACCACCCCAAGTACCCTAGCAACCGCATAGCAACACCCTAGCAACCACTCCTGTTACCTTAGCAACTGCATAGCAACACCGTAGCAACCACCCCTGTTACCTTAGCAACCGCATAGCAACACCTTAGCAACCATCCTGGGTACCCTAGCAACCGCATAGCAACACCCTAGCAACCACCCTGGATACCTTAGCAACCGCATAGCAACACCCTAGCAACCATCCTGGATACCCTAGCAACCGCATAGCAACACCCTAGCAACCACCCTGGATACCTTAGCAACCGCATAGCAACACCCTAGCAACCATCCTGGATACCCTAGCAACCGCATAGCAACACCCTAGCAACCACCCCAAGTACCCTAGCAACCGCATAGCAACACCCCAGCAACCACCCTGGATACCCTAGCAACGGCATAGCAACACCTTAGCAACCACCCTGGGTACCTTAGCAACCGGCCTAGCAACCACCCCAAGTACCCTAGCAACCACATAGCAACACCCTAGCAACCACCCCTGTTACCTTAGCAACCGCATAGCAACACCCTAGCAACCACCCTGGATACCTTAGCAACGGCATAGCAACACCCTAGCAACCATCCTGGATACCTTAGCAACCGCATAGCAACACCATAGCAAACACCCCTGTTACCCTAGCAACCGCATTGCAACACCTTAGCAACCACCCTGGGTACCCTAGCAACCGCATAGCAACACCCTAGCAACCACCCTGGATACCATAGCAACACCCTAGCAACCACCCCTGTTACCTTAGCAACCGGATAGCAACACCCTAGCAACCACCCCTGTTACCCTAGCAACCGCATAGCAACACCCTAGCAACCACCCTGGATACCTTAGCAACGGCATAGCAACACCCTAGCAACCATCCTGGATACCTTAGCAACCGCATAGCAACACCATAGCAAACACCCCTGTTACCCTAGCAACCGCATTGCAACACCTTAGCAACCACCCTGGGTACCCTAGCATCCGCATAGCAACACCCTAGCAACCACCCTGGATACCATAGCAACACCCTAGCAACCACCCCTGTTACCTTAGCAACCGGATAGCAACACCCTAGCAACCACCCCTGTTACCCTAGCAACCGCATTGCAACACCTTAGCAACCATCCTGGATACCCTAGCAACGGCATAGCAACACCCTAGCAACCACCCTTGGTACCCTAGCAACCGCATAGCAACACCCAAGCAACCACCCCTGTTATCATGTTAATAAAATGTTAAACATGTTAACAACATGCTAGTAAAATGCTAATCATGCTAGAATCATTCTAGTAACTTGCTAATTGTTATCTATCTACTTATCTATCTATCTATCTATCTATCTCTGACAGACTGTATTGCCTTCAAAACATTCAAACTTTAACCTTTTAAAACTACGTTAGACTTCAAACCATTACAGACTGAAAACCATCAAATGCAAAACTTTTTAAAATTTCGTAAACTTTTTAAACTATAAACTTTTCAAACTTTTTCAAACTTTCTGGTCCAGCTTTCTCAAGCCAACCTAAAGTTTGTCTTGACAAACTTTACTATCTAGTTAGGTTGGCTTGAGAAAGCCAACCTACTGATCTGCTACTTAAGCTTATTAAGTTGGCTTGAGAAAGCCAACTTACTGAAATGCTACTTAAACTTATTATTATTATTCTTCTTCTTCTGAGACTAAAATTATCAACTCTAACTCCTCCTAGAGCTTTAAATCTACAAACTCCAAACTCAGTCCAGATCTTTAAACTGATCTGAAGTTAGTTGCTATATCTTTTCTAACTGATCGGACTTACGGTTTTCCTAAAAATGGCGATTAAATTTGGGAAAAATCCCATAGACTTACATTGACGGAATGTTCAAATGAGCCAGCACTTTTTAAACTCCAACTGTCAAAATCCCCAGAATCCTTTGAGCCTCAATCAAACCTCCCTTCTATGTACTGTATTTCTAATCCATTTAAACTCATTCAAACTCATCTATCTATCTATCTATCTATCTATCTATCTATCTATCTATCTATCTATCTATCTATCTATCTATCTATCTAAACTTTACTATCTATCTATCTATCTATCTATGGCTAGCAACCAGAAACATGCTAGCAACTTGCTAATCATGCTAGAAACATGCTAGCAACATGCTAACAACTTGCTAATCATGCTAGAAACATGCTAGCACCTTGCTAATCATGCTAGAAACATGCAAACAACTTGCTAATCATGCTAGAAACATGCTAGCAACTTGCTAATCATGCTAGAAACATGCTAACAACTTGCTAATCATGCTAGAAACATGTTAACAACTTGCTAATCATGCTAGCAACATGCTAACAACTTGCTAATCATGCTAGAAACATGCTAGCAACTTGCTAATCATGTTAGAAACATGCTAGCAACTTGCTAATCATGCTAGAAACATGCTAACAACTTGCTAATCATGCTAGAAACATGCTAGAAACATGCTAACCACTTGCTAATCATGCTAGCAACATGCTAACAAGTTGCTAATCATGTTAGAAACATGCTAGCAACTTGCTAATCATGCTAGAAACATGCTAACAATCATGCTAGAAACATGCTAACAACTTGCTAATCATGCTAGAAACATGTTAACAACTTGCTAATCATGCTAGCAACATGCTAACAACTTGCTAATCATGCTAGAAACATGCTAGCAACTTACTAATCATGTTAGAAACATGCTAGCAACTTGCTAATCATGCTAGAAACATGCTAACAACTTGCTAATCATGCTAGAAACATGCTAGAAACATGCTAACAACTTGCTAATTATGCTAGCAACATGCTAACAACTTGCTAATCATGTTAGAAACATGCTAGCAACTTGCTAATCATGCTATAAACATGCTAGCAACTTGCTAATCATGCTAGAAACATGCTAGCAACATGCTAGCAACATGCTAATCATACTAGAAACATGCTAGCAACATGCTAACAACTTGCTAATCATGCTAGAAACATGCTAGCAACATGCTAATCATGCTAGCAACATGCTAACAACTTGCTAATCATGCTAGAAACATGCTAGCAACTTGCTAATCATGCTAGAAACATGCTAGCAACTTGCTAATCATGCCAGAAACATGCTAGCAACATTCTAACTACTTGCTAATCATGCTAGAAACATTCTAACAACATGCTAGAAACATGTTAGCAAATTTATCTATTATCTATCTATCTATATTTCTATCTGTCTATCTATCTATATATCTGTCTGAGAGACTGCATTCAAACTTTAACCTTTTAAAACTACTTAAAACTTCAAACTATTTCAGACTAAAACCTATCCAAATGCAACTTTTTAAAACTTCTTAAACTTTTAAAACTTTTAAAACTTTTTAAAACTTTCTGGTCCGGCTTTCTCAAGCCAACTTAAAGTTTGTCTTGACGAACTTTTTTATCTAGTTATTATTCTTCTTCTTCTGAAACTAAAATTATCAACTCTAACTCCTCCTAGAGCTTTAAATCTACAAACTCCAAACTCAGCCCAGATCTTTAAACTGATCTGAAGTTAGTTGCTATATCTTTTCTAACTGATCGGACTTACGGTTTTCCTAAAAATGGCGATTAAATTTGGGAAAAATCCCATAGACTTACATTGACGGAATGTTCAAATGAGCCAGCACTTTTTAAAATCCAACTGTCAAAATCCCCAGAATCCTTTGAGCCTCAATCAAGCTTCCCTTCTATGTACTGTATTTCTAATCCATTTAAACTCATTCAAACTCATCTATCTATCTATCTATCTATCTATCTATCTATCTATCTATCTAAACTTTACTATCTATCTATCTATCTATCTATGGCTAGCAACCAGAAACATGCTAACAACTTGCTAATCATGCTAGAAACATGCTAGCAACATGCTAATCATGCTAGAAACATGCTAGCAACATGCTAACAACTTGCTAATCATGCTAGAAACATGCTAGCAACTTGCTAATCATGCTAGAAACATGCTAGCAACATGTTAATCATGCTAGCAACATGCTAGCAACTTGCTAATCATGTTAGAAACATGCTAGCGACATGTTAATCATGCTAGAGACATGCTAGCAGCTTTGCTAATCATGTTAGAAACATGCTAGCGACATGTTAATCATGCTAGAGACATGCTAGCAGCTTTGCTAATCATGCTAGAAACATGCTAGCAACTTGCTAATCATGCTAGAAACATGTTAACGACATGCTAATCATGCTAGAAACATGCTAACAACTTGTTAATCATGCTAGAAACATGCTAGAAACATGCTAACAACTTGCTAATCATGCTAGCAACATGCTAGCAACTTGCTAATCATATTAGAAACATGCTAGCAACTTGCTAATCATGCTATAAACATGCTAGCAACATGCTAGCAACATGCTAATCATGCTAGAAACATGCTAGCAACATGCCAACAACTTGCTAATCATGCTAGAAACATGCTAGCAACTTGCTAATCATGCTAGAAACATGCTAGCAACATGCTAATCATGCTAGCAACATGCTAACAACTTGCTAATTATGCTAGAAACATGCTAGCAACTTGCTAATAATGCCAGAAACATGCTAGCAACATTCTAACAACTTGCTAATCATGCTAGAAACATTCTAACAACATGCTAGAAACATGTTAGCAAATTTATCTATTATCTATCTATCTATCTATATTTCTATCTGTCTATCTATCTATATATCTGTCTGAGAGACTGCATTCAAACTTTAACCTTTTAAAACTACTTTAAACTTCAAACTATTTCAGACTAAAACCTATCCAAATGCAACTTTTTAAAACTTCTTAAACTTTTAAAACTTTTAAAACTTTTAAAACTTTTTAAAACTTTCTGGTCCGGCTTTCTCAAGCCAACTTAAAGTTTGTCTTGACGAACTTTTTTATCTAGTTATTATTATTATTCTTCTTAGCCAAATTTTCAAACGCTACTCCTCCTAGAGCTTTAACTCTACAAACTCCAAACTCAGCCTAGATCTTCAGACTGCTCTGACTCGAGTTGCTATATCTCTTCAAACTGATCGGACTTACGGTTTTCCTAAAAATGACGTTTAAAACTGGGAAAAATCCCATAGACTTACATTGACGGAATGTTCAAATGAGCCAACACTATTCAAATTTCAACTGTCAAAACTCCCAGAATCCTTTGAGACTCAATCAAGCTTCCCTTCTATGTACTGTATTTCTAATCCATTTAAACTCATTCAAACTCATCTATCTATCTATCTATCACTAGCCAAATTAGAGTCATGCTAGCAGCCTGCTAATCATCCTAGTAACATGCTAGTAACTGGCTAATCATGCTAATAACATGCTAACAACAAGCTAATCATGTTAGAAACAGACTAGTAACATGCTAGTAACTTGCTAATCATGCTAGAAACATGCTAGCAACTTGCTAATCATGCTAGAAACATGTTAACAACTTGCTAATCATGCTAGAAACATGCTAGCAACTTGCTAATCATTCTAAAAACATGCTAGCAACTTGCTAATCATTCTAAAAACATGCTAGCAACTTGCTAACAACTTGCTAATAATGTTAAAAACATGCTAGCAGCCTGCTAATCATGCTAGTAACATGCTAGTAACTGGCTAATCATGCTAAGTAAACATGCTAACAACATGCTAATCATGCTAGAAATATGCTAGCAACTTGCTAATCATGCTAGTAACATACTAGCAACATACTAACAACTTGCTAATCATGCTAGCAACATGCTAACAACTTGCTAATCATGTTAAAAACATGCTAGCAACTTGCTAATCATGTTAAGAACATGCTAGCAACATGTTAACAACTTGCTAATCATGTTAAAAACATGCTAGCAACATGCTAATCATGATAGAAATATACTAGCAACTTGCTAATCATGTTAAAAACATGCTAGCAACTTGCTAATCATTCTAAAAACATGCTAGCAACTTGCTAATCATGTTAAAAACATGCTAGCAACTTGCTAATCATGTTAGGAACATGCTAGCAACATGCTAACAACTTGCTAATCATGTTAAAAACATGCTAGAAACATGCTAATCATGTTAGGAACATGCTAGCAACATGCTAACAACTTGCTAATCATTTTAAAAACATGCTAGCAACATGCTAATCATGCTAGAAATACCACCCTGGGTACCCTAGCAACCGTATAGCAACACCCTAGCAACCACCCTGGATACCCTAGCAACGGCATAGCAACACCTTAGCAACCACCCTGGGTACCTTAGCAACCGGCCTAGCAACCACCCCAAGTAACCTAGCAACCGCATAGCAACACCCTAGCAACCACCCCTGTTACCTTAGCAACCGCATAGCAACACCCTAGCAACCACCTTGGATACCTTAGCAACGGCATAGCAACACCCTAGCAACCACCCCTGTTACCTTAGCAACCGCATAGCAACACCTTAGCAACCACCCTGGGTACCCTAGCAACTGCATAGCAACACCCTAGCAACCACCCCTGTTACCTTAGCAACCGCATAGCAACACCCTAGCAACCACCCCTGTTACCCTAGCAACCGCATAGCAACAGACTAGCAACCACCCCTGTTACCCTTGCAACCGCATAGCAACACCTTAGCAACCACCTTGGATACCTTAGCAACGGCATAGCAACACCCTAGCAACCACCCTGGATACCCTAGCAACAGCATAGCAACACCTTAGCAACCACCCTGGGTATCTTAGCAACCGGCCTAGCAATCACCCCAAGTACCCTAGCAACCGCATAGCAACACCCTAGCAACCACCCCGTTACCTTAGCAACCGCATAGCAACACCCTAGCAACCGCCCCGTTACCTTAGCAACCGCATAGCAACACCCTAGCAACCACCCCTGTTATCATGTTAATAAAATGTTAAACATGTTAACAACATGCTAGTAAAATGCTAATCATGCTAAATCATTCTAGTAACTTGTTAATTGTTATCTATCTATCTATCTATCTATCTATCTATCTATCTATCTATCATCTAACCATTATTATCTATCTATCTATCTCTGACAGACTGTATTGCCTTCAAAACATTCAAACTTTAACCTTTTAAAACTACGTTAGACTTCAAACCATTACAGACTGAAAACCATCAAATGCAAAACTTTTTAAAACTTCGTAAACTTTTTAAACTATAAACTTTTCAAACTTTTTCAAACTTTCTGGTCCAGCTTTCTCAAGCCAACCTAAAGTTTGTCTTGACAAACTTTACTATCTAGTTATTATTAGTGGTGCTTGCGAAGCAAAGCATCACTATTATTATCTCACATACTTATTATTATTCTTCTTATTTTTCTTCCGTACAAATTTCGGCGCGTAACTCGTCCCGCAGTTTTTGTCACAGACCCATGAAACGGGCGTCAAATCGTGCGGCCTATTCGGGTATGGTGTGCTATGACTTTTATAAGCGATCGGGTGTACGATGATCGTACACGGGGCGAAAAATCAGCCGAAAAATCCCATAGACAATGCATTACGGCCAACTTTGAGGGGTCGTAGCGCCGAGCGAGAATTTCGTAGAAACATGCGATTCACCACATCTGGAGAGGCTGGCAGGCTGTGCGAGAACATACCCCGCAATGGGGTATAAGTTGTACCCCTGGGGCGCAAGAGCCCCCCAAAGTGGCCCCATTGACATACTATGGGGAGGGACGGCCCATTAAAAAGCATGTTTTTTTCCTACTATGGTAATTTACATAGGAATTTTGCATTGAACATAACTCTGCATCACAATGTCATAGAGACATGGGGGAGGGCTCATTTAACTCAGCCAACCAATCAGACTCTCAGGATCACTGTGAAGCTATCAAGCCACGCCCTAGCAACCATTTAGAGCACCCTAGCAACTGATCCCATAGACCACCATTATAAAAGACCCAGATGGATATCTTTGGATCACAGTGTCATAGAAACATGGGGGTGGGCTTGTTTGACTCGGGGCAGCAAACAGCCAATCATGAATCACTATAGACACTTCCTAGCCACGCCCTAGCAACCACTATTGAGCACCCTAGCAACCCAAACCCACACAGGCATATCTTCAAATCTGAATGTCATAGAGACATGGGGGTTGGTTTATATCATTCATAATGGCAGGCAGCCTTTGGAGTATGATCATTGGCAGTTGCCAAGCCACTCCCTAGCAACCAAACAGAGTACCCTAGCAACCATCTAGCAAGACCTATATCTTTGCATCAGAACATCGTAGAGACATGGGAATTGGTTCTTTTGATTCATGCTAGCAAATAGGATTCTTAAGATGCAAGCCATGCTAGCAGTGAACAGCTACATGCTAATAGTGATTAGCTAAGTGTTAAATCAGGCTAAGAACTCTATAAAACTCCATAGTAATGATCTGTGACAACTAGTAACTGCCTAACAACACTCTAGCAACCACCCCAAGTACCTTAGCAACTGCCCTAGCAACCACCCCAAGTACCCTAGCAACCGCATAGCAACACCATAGCAACCACCCTGGATACCCTAGCAACCGCATAGCAACACCTTAGCAACCACCCTGGGTACCATAGCAATACCCTAGCAACCACCCCGGTTACCCTAGCAACCGCATAGCAACACCTTAGCAACCATCCTGGGTACCTTAGCAACCACCCTAGCAACCACCCTGAGTACCCTAGCAACCACATAGCAACACCCTAGCAACCACCCTGGTTACCCTAGCAACCGCATAGCAACACCTTAACAACCACCCTGGGTACCCTAGCAACTGCCCCAGTTACCCTAGCAACCGCATAGCAACACCCTAGCAACCACCCCAGTTACCCTAGCAACCGCATAGCAATACCCTAGCAACCACCCCAGTTACCCTAGCAACCGCATAGCAACACCTTAGCAACCACCCTGGGTACCCTAGCAACCGCCCTAGCAACCACCCCGAGCACCCTAGCAACCGCATAGCAACACCCTAGCAACCATCCCGGTTACCCTAGCAACCGCATAGCAACACCTTAGCAACCACCCTGGGTACCCTAGCAACCGCCCTAGCAACCACCCCGTTACGCTAGCAACCGCATAGCAACACCCTAGCAACCACCTTGGGTACCCTAGCAACTGCCCTAGCGACCACCCAGGTTACCCTAGCAACCGCATAGCAACACCCTAGCAACCACCCTGGGTATCCTAGCAACTGCCCTAGCAACCACCCAGGTTACCCTAGCAACCGCATAGCAACACCCTAGCAACCACCCCGGTTACCCTAGCAACCACATAGCAATGCCCTAGAAACCACCCCGGTTACCCTAGCAACCACATAGCAACACCCTAGCAACCACCCTGGGCACCCTAGCAACCGCCCTAGCAACCATCCTGGGTGCCCTAGCAACCACCCCAATTACCCTAGCAACTGCATAGCAACACCCTCGCAACCAACCTGAGTACCCTAGCAACGGTCCTAGTAACCACCCCGAGTACCCTAGCAACCACCCCAGTTACCCTAGCAACTGTACAGCAACACCCTAGCAACCGAGTGCCGAGTTTTGCCACTGCAAGCACCACTCACATTTTCTTCAGGAAATGTACATATCTAGTTATTAAGTTGGCTTGAGAAAGCCAACTTACTGATCTGCTATTTAAACTTCCAGTTATTATTAAGTTGGCTTGAGAAAGCCAACTTACTGATCTGCTATTTAAACTTCCAGTTATTATTATTATTATTATTCTTCTGAGACTAAATTTTCTGACTGTATCTCCTCCTAGAGCTTTAACTCTACAAACTCCAAACTCAGCCCAGATCTTCAGACTGGTCTGACTCGAGTTGCTATATCTTTTCTAACTGATCGGACTTACGATTTTCCTAAAAATGCCGATCAAAATTGGGAAAAATCCCATAGACTTACATTGACGGAATGTTCAAATGAGCCAACACTTTTCAAACTCCAACTGTCAAAACTCCCAGAATCCTTTGAGACTCAATCAAGCTTCCCTTCTATGTACTGTATTTCTAATCCATTCAAACTCATTCAAACTCATCTATCTATCTATCTAACCATTACTATCTATCTAACTATCTATCCATCTATCTATCTATGGCTAGCAACCAGAATCATGCTAGTAACTTGCTAATCATACTAGAAACATGCTAGTAACTTGCTAATCATACTAGAAACATGCTAGCAACTTGGTAATCATGCCACAAACATGCTAGCAACTTTGCTAATCATGCTAGAAACATGCTAGCAATATGCTAACAACTTGCTAATCATGCTAGAAACATGCTAGCAACTTGCTAATCATGCTAGAAACATGTTAGCAACATGCTAGCAACATGCTAACAACTTGCTAATCATGCTAGAAACATGCTAGCAACTTGCTAATCATGCTAGCAACATGCTAGCAACATGCTAGTCATGCTAGAAACATGCTAGCAACATGCTAACAACTTGCTAATCATGCTAGAAACATGCTAGCAACTTGCTAATCATGCTAGAAACATGCTAGCAACATGCTAGTCATGCTAGAAACATGCTAGCAACATGCTAACAACTTGCTAATCATGTTAGAAACATGCTAGCAACATGCTAGTCATGCTAGAAACATGCTAGCAACTTGCTAATCATGCTAGAAACATGCTAGCAACTTGCTAATCATGCTAGAAACATGCTAGCAACTTGCTAATCATGTTAGAAACATGCTAGCAACTTGCTAATCATGTTAGAAACATACTAGCAACTTTGCTAATCATGCTAAAAACATGCTAGCAACATGCCAACAACTTGCTAATCATGCTAGAAACATGCTAGCAACTTGCTAATCATGCTAGAAATATGCTAGCAACATGCTAACAACTTGCTAATCATGCTAGAAACATGCTAGCAACTTGCTAATCATGCTAGAAACATGCTAGCAACATGCTAACAACTTGCTAATCATGCTAGAAACATGCTAGCAACTTGATAATCATGCTAGAAACATGCTAGCAACATGCTAACAACTTGCTAATCATGCTAGAAACATGCTAGCAACTTGATAATCATGCTAGAAACATGCTAGCAACATGCTAATCATGTTAGAAACATGCTAGCAACTTGCTAATCATGCTAGAAACATGCTAACAGCTTGCTAATCATGCTAACAACATGCTAACAACTTGCTAAACGTGCTAGAATCATGCTAGCAACTTGCTAATCATGCTAAATACATACTAGCAACATGCTAACAACTTGCTAATAATGCTAGAAACATGCTAGCAACTTGCTAATCATGTTAGAAACATGCTAGCAACTTGCTAATCATGCTAGAAACATGCTAGCAACATGCTAACAACTTGCTAATCATGCTGACAACATGCTAACAACTTGCTAAACGTGCTAAAATCATGCTAGCAACTTGCTAATCATGCTAAAAACATGCTAGCAACATGCTAACAACTTGCTAATCATGTTAGAAACATGCTAGCAACATGCTAACAACTTGCTAATCATGCTAGAAACATGCTAGCAACATGCTAACAACTTGCTAATCATGCTAGAAACATGCTAGCAACATGCTAACAACTTGCTAATCATGTTAGAAACATGCTAGCAACTTGCTAATCATGCTAGAAACATGTTAGCATCATGCTAGAAACGTGCTAACAACTTGCTAATCATGCTAGAAACATGCTAGCAACATGCTAATCATGCTAGAAACATGCTAGCAACTTGCTAATCATGCTAGAAACATGCTAGCAACTTGTTAATCATGCTAGAAACATGCTAGCAACATGCTAATCATGCTAGAAACATGGTAGCAACATGCTAACAACTTGCTAATCATGCTAGAAACATGCTAGCAACATGCTAACAACTTGCTAATCATGCTAGAAACATGCTAACAACTTGCTAATCATGCTAGAAACATGCTAGCAACATGCTAACAACTTGCTAATCATGCTAGAAACATGCTAGCAACATGCTAACAACTAGCTAATCATGCTAGAAACATGCTAGCAACTTGCTAATCATGCTAGAAACATGCTAGCAACTTGCTAATCATGCTAGAAACATGCTAACAACATGCTAACAACTAGCTAATCATGCTAGAAACATGCTAGCAACTTGCTAATCATGCTAGAAACATGCTAGCAACTTGCTAATCATGCTAGAAACATGCTAACAACATGCTAACAACTTGCTAATCATGCTAGAAACATGCTAGCAACTTGGTATTAATGTTAGAATCATACTAACAACATGTTAATTATCTATCTATCTATCTATCTATCTATCTATCTGACATACTGCATTCAAACTTTAAAACTTCAAAATATTTCAGACTGAAAACCATCCAAACTTAAAACTTTTTAAACTTTTTAAACTTCTTAAACTTTAACTTTTTAACTTTTTAAACTTTTTAAACTTTTTAAACTCTTTCAAACTTTCTGGTCCGGCTTTCTCAAGCCAACTTAAAGTTTGTCTTGACGAACTTTTTTATCTAGTTATTATTATTATTATTCTTCTGAGACTAAATTTTCTGACTGTATCTCCTCCTAGAGATTTAACTCTACAAACTCCAAACTCAGCCCAGATCTTCAGACTGGTCTGACTCGAGTTGCTATATCTTTTCTAACTGATCGGACTTACGATTTTCCTAAAAATGCCGATCAAAATTGGGAAAAATCCCATAGACTTACATTGACGGAATGTTCAAATGAGCCAACACTTTTCAAACTCCAACTGTCAAAACTCCCAGAATCCTTTGAGACTCAATCAAGCTTCCCTTCTATGTACTGTATTTCTAATCCATTCAAACTCATTCAAACTCATCTATCTATCTATCTATCTAACCATTACTATCTAACTATCTATCTATGGCTAGCAACCAGAATCATGCTAATAACTTGCTAATCATACTAGAAACATGCTAGTAACTTGCTAATCATGCCACAAACATGCTAGCAACTTTGCTAATCATGCTAGAAACATGCTAGCAATATGCTAACAACTTGCTAATCATGCTAGAAACATGCTAGCAACTTGCTAATCATGCTAGAAACATGCTAGCAACATGCTAACAACTTGCTAATCATGCTAGAAACATGCTAGCAACTTGCTAATCATGCTAGAAACATGCTAGAAACATGCTAGCAACATGCTAACAACTTGCTAATCATGCTAGAAACATGCTAACAACTTGCTAATCATGTTAGAAACATGCTAGCAACTTGCTAATCATGCTAGAAACATGCTAGCAACTTGCTAATCATGCTAGAAACATGCTAGCAACATGCTAGTCATGGTAAAAAACATGCTAGCAACATGCTAACAACTTGCTAATCATGCTAGAAACATGCTAGCAACTTGCTAATCATGCTAGAAACATGCTAGCAACATGCTAACAACTTGTTAATCATGCTAGAAACATGCTAGCAATATGCTCGCAACTTGCTAATCATGCTAGAAACATGCTAGCAATATGCTAACAACTTGCTAATCATGCTAGAAACATGCTAGCAACATGCTAACAACTTACTAATCATGCTAGAAACATGCTAGCAACTTGCTAATCATGCTAGAAACATGCTAGCAACATGCTAACAACTTGCTAATCATGTTAGAAACATGCTAACAACATGCTAACAACTTGCTAATCATGCTAGCAACATGCTAATAACTGGCTAATCATGCTAGCAACATGCTAATAACTGGATAATCATGCTAGAAACATGCTATAAAACTTTTTAAACTGTTTAAACTTTTTAAACTCTTTCAAACTTTCTGGTCCGGCTTTCTCAAGCCAACTTAAAGTTTGTCTTGACGAACTTTTTTATCTAGTTATTATTATTCTTCTTACTAAAACTGTTAACTCTAACTCGTCCTAGAGCTTTAACTCTACAAACTCCAAACTCAGCCCAGATCTTCAGACTGATCTGGCCGGGTGTGCTATATCTTTTCTAACTGATCGGACTTACGGTTTTCCTAAAAATGACGTTTAAAACTGGGAAAAATCCCATAGACTTACATTGACGGAATGTTCAAATGAGCCAACACTTTTCAAATTCCAACTGTCAAAACTCCCAGAATCCCTTGAGACTCAATGAAACTTCCCTTCTATGTACTGTATTTCTAATCCATTTAAACTCATTCAAACTCATCTATCTATCTATCTATCTATCTATCTATCTATCTATCTATCTATCTATCTATCTATCTATCTATCATCTAACCATAACTATCTATCTATCTATCTATCTATCATCTAACCATTACTATCTATCTATCTATCATCTAGCCATTACTATCTATCTATCTATCTATCTATGGCTAGCAACCAGAATCATGCTAACAACTTTGCTAATCATGCTAGAAACATGCTAGTCATGCTAGAAACATGCTAACAACAATGCTAACAACTTGTTAATCATGCTAGGAACATGTTAGCAACTTGCTAATCATGCTAGAAACATGCTAGTAACTTGCTAATCAAGCTAGAAACATGCTAGCAAAATGCTAACAACTTGCTAATCATGCTAGAAACATGCTAGCAACATGCTAACAACTTGCTAATCATGCTAGAAACATGCTAGCAACTTGCTAATCAAGCTAGAAACATGCTAGCAACTTGCTAATCATGCTAGCAACATGCTAGTAACTTGCTAATCATGCTAGAAACATGCTAGCAACATGCTAACAACTTGCTAATCATGCTAGCAACATTCTAGTAACTGGCTAACCATGTTAGAAACATGCTAGCAACATGCTAATCATGCTAGAAACATGCTAGCAACATGCTAACAACTTGCTAATCATGCTAGCAACATGCTAGTAACTTGCTAATCATGCTAGAAACATGCTAGCAACTTGCTAATCATGCTAGCAACATGCTAGTAACTTGCTAATCATGCTAGAAACATGCTAGCAACATGCTAACAACTTGCTAATCATGCTAGCAACATTCTAGTAACTGGCTAACCATGTTAGAAACATGCTAGCAACATGCTAATCATGCTAGAAACATGCTAGCAACATGCTAACAACTTGCTAATCATGCTAGCAACATGCTAGTAACTGGCTAACCATGCTAGAAACATGCTAGCAACATGCTAATCATGATAGAAACATGCTAGCAACTTGCTAACAACTTGCTGATCCTGCTAGAAACATGCTAGCAACTTGCTAATCATGCTAGAAACACACTAGCAAAATGCTAATCATGTTAGCAACATGCTAGTAACTGGCTAACCATGCTAGAAACATGCTAGCAATATGCTAATCATGCTAGAAACATGCTAGCAACTTTTCTAACAACTTGCTGATCATGTTAGAAACATTCTAGCAACTTGTTAATCATGCTAGCAACATGCTAGTAACTTGCTAATCATGCTAAAAACATGCTAGCAACATGCTTACAACTTGCTAATCATGTTAGAAACCTGCTAGCAACTTGCTAATCATGCTAGCAACATGCTAGTAACATGCCAATCTGTTCGTAACATGCTAATGACATGGAAATAACATGTTAACAACTTGCTAATAATGCTAGCAACATGCTAGTAACTTGCTAATCATGCTAGTAACATGCTACTAACGTGCTAATCATGCAAATAACATGCTCGCAACATGCTAGTAACTTGTTAATCATGTTAAAAAGTGCTAACAACATGCTAGCAACTTGCTAATAATGTTAGAAACATACTAACAACATGGTAATTATCTATCTGACTGAATTTAAACTTTAAAACTTCAAACTATTTCAATCTGAAAACCATCCAAACTCAAAACTTTTTAAAACTTCTTAAACTTTTCAAACTTTTCAAACTTTTCAAACTTTTCAAACTTTCTGGTCCGGCTTTCTCAAGCCAACTTAAAGTTTGTCTTGACGAACTTTTTTATCTAGTTAGTGGTGCTTGCCAAAGGCAAAGCATCACTATTATTATCTCACATACTTATTATTATTCTTCTTATTTTTCTTCCGTACAAATTTCGGCGCGTAACTCGTCCCGCAGTTTTTGTCACAGACCCATGAAACGGGCGTCAAATCGTGCGGCCTATTCGGGAATGGTGTGCTATGACTTTTATAAGCGATCGGGTGTACGATGATCGTACACGGGGCGAAAAATCAGCCGAAAAATCCCATAGACAATGCATTACGGCCAACTTTGAGGGGTCGTAGTGCCGAGCGAGAATTTCGTAGAAACATGCGATTCACCACATCTGGAGAGGCTGGCAGGCTGTGCGAGAACATACCCCGCAATGGGGTATAAGTTGTACCCCTGGGGCGCAAGAGCCCCCCAAAGTGGCCCCATTGACATACTATGGGGAGGGACGGCCCATTAAAAAGCATGTTTTTTTCCTACTATGGTAATTTACATAGGAATTTTGCATTGAACATAACTCTGCATCACAATGTCATAGAGACATGGGGGAGGGCTCATTTAACTCAGCCAACCAATCAGACTCTCAGGATCACTGTGAAGCTATCAAGCCACGCCCTAGCAACCATTTAGAGCACCCTAGCAACTGATCCCATAGACCACCATTATAAAAGACCCAGATGGATATCTTTGGATCACAGTGTCATAGAAACATGGGGGTGGGCTTGTTTGACTCGGGGCAGCAAACAGCCAATCATGAATCACTATAGACACTTCCTAGCCACGCCCTAGCAACCACTATTGAGCACCCTAGCAACCCAAACCCACACAGGCATATCTTCAAATCTGAATGTCATAGAGACATGGGGGTTGGTTTATATCATTCATAATGGCAGGCAGCCTTTGGAGTATGATCATTGGCAGTTGCCAAGCCACTCCCTAGCAACCAAACAGAGTACCCTAGCAACCATCTAGCAAGACCTATATCTTTGCATCAGAACATCGTAGAGACATGGGAATTGGTTCTTTTGATTCATGCTAGCAAATAGGATTCTTAAGATGCAAGCCATGCTAGCAGTGAACAGCTACATGCTAATAGTGATTAGCTAAGTGTTAAATCAGGCTAAGAACTCTATAAAACTCCATAGTAATGATCTGTGACAACTAGTAACTGCCTAACAACACTCTAGCAACCACCCCAAGTACCTTAGCAACTGCCCTAGCAACCACCCCAAGTACCCTAGCAACCGCATAGCAACACCATAGCAACCACCCTGGATACCCTAGCAACCGCATAGCAACACCTTAGCAACCACCCTGGGTACCATAGCAATACCCTAGCAACCACCCCGGTTACCCTAGCAACCGCATAGCAACACCTTAGCAACCATCCTGGGTACCTTAGCAACCACCCTAGCAACCACCCTGAGTACCCTAGCAACCGCATAGCAACACCCTAGCAACCACCCTGGTTACCCTAGCAACCGCATAGCAACACCTTAACAACCACCCTGGGTACCCTAGCAACTGCCCCAGTTACCCTAGCAACCGCATAGCAACACCCTAGCAACCACCCCAGTTACCCTAGCAACCGCATAGCAACACCCTAGCAACCACCCCAGTTACCCTAGCAACCGCATAGCAACACCTTAGCAACCACCCTGGGTACCCTAGCAACCGCCCTAGCAACCACCCCGAGCACCCTAGCAACCGCATAGCAACACCCTAGCAACCATCCCGGTTACCCTAGCAACCGCATAGCAACACCTTAGCAACCACCCTGGGTACCCTAGCAACCGCCCTAGCAACCACCCCGTTACGCTAGCAACCGCATAGCAACACCCTAGCAACCACCTTGGGTACCCTAGCAACTGCCCTAGCGACCACCCAGGTTACCCTAGCAACCGCATAGCAACACCCTAGCAACCACCCTGGGTATCCTAGCAACTGCCCTAGCAACCACCCAGGTTACCCTAGCAACCGCATAGCAACACCCTAGCAACCACCCCGGTTACCCTAGCAACCACATAGCAATGCCCTAGAAACCACCCCGGTTACCCTAGCAACCACATAGCAACACCCTAGCAACCACCCTGGGCACCCTAGCAACCGCCCTAGCAACCATCCTGGGTGCCCTAGCAACCACCCCAATTACCCTAGCAACTGCATAGCAACACCCTCGCAACCAACCTGAGTACCCTAGCAACGGTCCTAGTAACCACCCCGAGTACCCTAGCAACCACCCCAGTTACCCTAGCAACTGTACAGCAACACCCTAGCAACCGAGTGCCGAGTTTTGCCACTGCAAGCACCACTCACATTTTCTTCAGGAAATGTACATATCTAGTTATTATTATTATTCTTCTTACTAAAACTGTTAACTCTAACTCGTCCTAGAGCTTTAACTCTACAAACTCCAAACTCAGCCCAGATCTTCAGACTGATCTGGCCGGGTGTGCTATATCTTTTCTAACTGATCGGACTTACGGTTTTCCTAAAAATGACGTTTAAAACTGGGAAAAATCCCATAGACTTACATTGACGGAATGTTCGAATGAGCCAACACTATTCAAATTCCAACTGTCAAAACTCCCAGAATCCTTTGAGCCTCAATCAAACTTCCCTTCTATGTACTGTATTTCTAATCCATTTAAACTCATTCAAACTCATTTATCTATCTATCTATCTATCTATCTATCTATCTATCTATCTATCTATCTATCTATCTATCATCAAACTATTACTATCTATCTATCTATCTATCTATCTATCTATCTATCTATCTATCACTAGCCAAACTAGAGTCATGCTAGTAGCCTGCTAATCATGCTAGAAACATGCTAGCATCTTGATAATCATGCTAGAAACATGCTAACAACTTGTTAATCATGCTAGAACCATGCTAGTAACTTACTAAGCATGCTGGAAACATGCTAACAACATGCTAGTAACTTGTTAATCATGCTAGAAACATGCTAACAACATGCTAGTAACTTGCTAATCATGCTAACAACATGCTAGTAACTTGCTAATCATGCTAGTAACATGCTAGTAACTTGCTAATCATGCTAGAAACATGCTAGCAACATGCTAGTGACTTGCTAATCATGCTAGTAACATGCTAGTAACTTGCTAATCATGCTAGAAACATGCTAGCAACATGCTAACAACTTGCTAATCATGTTTGAAACATGCTAGCAACTTGCTAATCATGCTAGAAACATGCTAGCAACTTGCTGATGATGCTAATCATGCTAGCAACATGTTAGCAACTTATTGATCATGCTAGAAACATGTTAGCAATTTGGTAATCATGCTAGAAACATGCTAGCAACTTGCTAATCATGTTAGAAACATGCTAGCAACTTGCTAATCATGCCAGAAACATGCTAGCAACTTGCTAATCATGCTAGAAACATGTTAGCAATTTGGTAATCATGCTAGAAACTTGCTAATCATGTTAGAAACATGTTAGCAACTTGCTAATCATGCTAGAAACATGTTAGCAATTTGGTAATCATGCTAGAAACATGCTAGCAACTTGTTAATCATGTTAGAAACATGCTAGCTACTTGCTAATAATCCTAGAAACATGTTAGCAACTTGCTAATCATGCCAGAAACATGCTAGCAACTTGCTAATCATGCTAGAAACATGTTAGCGATTTGGTAATCATGCTAGAAACATGGCAGCAACTGCTAATCATGCTAGAAAGATGCTAGCAACATGCTAACAACTTGCTAATCATGTTAGAAACATGCTAGCAACTTGCTAATCATGCTAGAAACATGATAGCAATTTGGTAATCATGCTAGAAACATGCTAGCAACTTGTTCGTGCTAGAAACATGTTAGCAATTTGGTAATCATGCTAGAAACATGCTAGCAACTTGCTAATCATGTTAGAAACATGCTAGCAACTTGCTAATCATGCTAGAAACATGTTAGCGATTTGGTAATCATGCTAGAAACATGCTAGCAACTTGCTAATCATGCTAGAAACATGTTAGCGATTTGGTAATCATGCTAGAAACATGGTAGCAACTGCTAATCATGCTAGAAACATGCTAGAAACATGCTAACAACTTGCTAATCATGTTAGAAACATGCTAGCAACTTGCTAATCATGCTAGAAACATGCTAGCAATTTGGTAATCATGCTAGAAACATGCTAGCAACCTGCTAATCATGCTAGAAACATGCTAGCAACTTGCTAATCATGCTAATCATGCTAGCAACATGCTAGCAACTTGTTGATCATGCTAGAAACATGTTAGCAATTTGGTAATCATGCTAGAAACATGCTAGCAACTTGCTAATCATGCTAATCATGCTAGCAACATGCTAGCAACTTGCTCATCATGTTAGAAACATGCTAGCAACTTGCTAATCATGCTAGAAACATGTTAGCAATTTGGTAATCATGCTAGAAACATGCTAGCAACTTGCTAATCATGTTAGAAACATGCTAGCAACTTGCTAATCATGCTAGAAACATGTTAGCGATTTGGTAATCATGCTAGAAACATGCTAGCAACTGCTAATCATGCTAGAAACATGCTAGCAACATGCTAACAACTTGCTAATCATGTTAGAAACATGCTAGCAATTTGTTAATCATGATAGAAACATGCTAGCAACATACTAGTAACTTGCTAATCATGCTAGCAACATGTTAGTAATTTGTAAATCATGTTAATAAAATGATAAACATGTTAGGAACATGCTAGTAAAATGCTAATCATGCTAGAATCATGCTAGTAACTTGCTAATTTTGTTATCTATCTCTGACAAACTGTATTGCCTTCAAAATATTCAAACTTTAACCTTTTAAAACCTATATTAGATTTCAAACTATTTTAAAGTGAAAAACCATCATACTTAAAACTTTTTTAAACTTTTTAAACTTTTTAAACTTTTTAAACTTTTTAAACTTTTTAAACTTTTCAAACTTTTTAAAACTTTCTGGTCCGGCTTTCTCAAGCCAACTTAAAGTTTGTCTCGATGAACTTTATCTAGTTATTAAGTTGGCTTGAGAAAGCCAACTTACTGATCTACTATTTAAGATTATTATTAAGTTGGCTTGAGAAAGCCAACTTACTGATCTACTATTTAAGATTATTATTAAGTTGGCTTGAGAAAGCCAACTTACTGAAATGCTACTTAAACTTCTTCTTCTTCTTCTTCTTCTTCTTCTTCTTCTTCTTCTTCTTCTTCTTCTTCTTCTTCTGAGACTAAAATTATCAACTCTAACTCCTCCTAGAGCTTTAACTCTACAAACTCCAAACTCAGCCCAGATCTTCAAACTGATCTGAAGTTAGTTGTTATATCTTTTCTAACTGATCAGACTTATGGTTTTCCTAAAAATGGCGATTAAATTTGGGAAAAATCCCATAGACTTACATTGATGGAATGTTCAAATGAGCCAGCACTTTTTAAAATCCAACTGTCAAAATCCCCAGAATCCTTTGAGCCTCAATCAAACTTCCCTTCTATGTACTATATTTCTAATCCATTCAAACTCATCTATCTATCTATCTATCTATCTATCTATCTATCTATCTATCTATCTATCTATCATCTAACCATTAATATCTATCTATCTATCTATCTGTCTCTCTATCTATCTATCTATCTATCTATCTATCTATCTATCTATCTATCTAACCATTACTATCTATCTATCTATCTATCTATCTATCATCTAACCATTACTATCTATCTATCTATCTATGGCTAGCAACCAGAATCATGCTAGTAACTTGCTGATCATGCTAGAAACATGTTAGCAACTTTGCTAATCATGCTAGAAACATGCTAGCAACTTGCTAATCATGCTAGAAACATGCTAGCAACTTTGCTAATCATGCTAGAAACATGCTAACAACTTGCTAATCATGTTAGAAACATGCTAGCAACTTGCTAATCATGCTAGAAACATGCTAGCAATTTGGTAATCATGCTAGAAACATGCTAGCAACCTGCTAATCATGCTAGAAACATGCTAGCAACTTGCTAATCATGCTAATCATGCTAGCAACATGCTAGCAACTTGTTGATCATGCTAGAAACATGTTAGCAATTTGGTAATCATGCTAGAAACATGCTAGCAACTTGCTAATCATGCTAATCATGCTAGCAACATGCTAGCAACTTGCTCATCATGTTAGAAACATGCTAGCAACTTGCTAATCATGCTAGAAACATGTTAGCAAATTTGGTAATCATGCTAGAAACATGCTAGCAACTTGCTAATCATGTTAGAAACATGCTAGCAACTTGCTAATCATGCTAGAAACATGTTAGCGATTTGGTAATCATGCTAGAAACATGCTAGCAACTGCTAATCATGCTAGAAACATGCTAGCAACATGCTAACAACTTGCTAATCATGTTAGAAACATGCTAGCAATTTGTTAATCATGATAGAAACATGCTAGCAACATACTAGTAACTTGCTAATCATGCTAGCAACATGTTAGTAATTTGTAAATCATGTTAATAAAATGATAAACATGTTAGGAACATGCTAGTAAAATGCTAATCATGCTAGAATCATGCTAGTAACTTGCTAATTTTGTTATCTATCTCTGACAAACTGTATTGCCTTCAAAATATTCAAACTTTAACCTTTTAAAACCTATATTAGATTTCAAACTATTTTAAAGTGAAAAACCATCATACTTAAAACTTTTTTAAACTTTTTAAACTTTTTAAACTTTTTAAACTTTTTAAACTTTTTAAACTTTTTAAACTTTTTAAACTTTTCAAACTTTTTAAAACTTTCTGGTCCGGCTTTCTCAAGCCAACTTAAAGTTTGTCTCGATGAACTTTATCTAGTTATTAAGTTGGCTTGAGAAAGCCAACTTACTGATCTACTATTTAAGATTATTATTAAGTTGGCTTGAGAAAGCCAACTTACTGATCTACTATTTAAGATTATTATTAAGTTGGCTTGAGAAAGCCAACTTACTGAAATGCTACTTAAACTTCTTCTTCTTCTTCTTCTTCTTCTTCTTCTTCTTCTTCTTCTTCTTCTTCTTCTGAGACTAAAATTATCAACTCTAACTCCTCCTAGAGCTTTAACTCTACAAACTCCAAACTCAGCCCAGATCTTCAAACTGATCTGAAGTTAGTTGTTATATCTTTTCTAACTGATCAGACTTATGGTTTTCCTAAAAATGGCGATTAAATTTGGGAAAAATCCCATAGACTTACATTGATGGAATGTTCAAATGAGCCAGCACTTTTTAAAATCCAACTGTCAAAATCCCCAGAATCCTTTGAGCCTCAATCAAACTTCCCTTCTATGTACTATATTTCTAATCCATTCAAACTCATCTATCTATCTATCTATCTATCTATCTATCTATCTATCTATCTATCTATCTATCTATCTATCTATCATCTAACCATTAATATCTATCTATCTATCTATCTGTCTCTCTATCTATCTATCTATCTATCTATCTATCTATTATCTAACCATTACTATCTATCTATCTATCTATCTATCATCTAACCATTACTATCTATCTATCTATCTATGGCTAGCAACCAGAATCATGCTAGTAACTTGCTAATCATGCTAGAAACATGTTAGCAACTTTGCTAATCATGCTAGAAACATGCTAGCAACTTGCTAATCATGCTAGAAACATGCTAGCAACTTTGCTAATCATGCTAGAAACATGCTAACAACTTGCTAATCATGCTAGAAACATGCTAGCAACTTAATAATCATGCTAGAAACATGCTAACAACTTTGCTAATCATGCTAGAAACATGCTAGCAACTTTCTAATCATGTTAGAAACATGCTAGCAACTTGCTAATCATGCTAGAAACATGCTAGCAACTTTGCTAATCATGCTAGAAACATGCTAGCAACTTGTTAATCATGGTAGAAACATGCTAGCAACTTTGCTAATCATGCTAGAAATTTGCTAGCAACTTTGTTCATCATACTAGAAACATGCTAGCAACTTTGCTAATCATGCTAGAAACATGCTAGCAACTTTGCTAATCATGCTAGAAACATGCTAGCAACTTGTTAATCATGTTAGCCACATGCTAGCAACTTGATAATCATGCTAGCAACCTGTTAGCAACCTGCTAATCATGCTATAAACATGTTAGCAACTTGCTAATCATGTTAACATCTTCCTAATCTATCTATCTATCTATCTATCTATCTATCTATCTATCTATCTATCTATCTATCTATCTATCTATCATCTAGCCATTACTATTTATCTATCTTTCTATCTATCTATCTGACAGACTGCATTCCAACTTTAAAACTTCAAACTATTTGAGACTGAAAACCATCCAAACTTTTTAAAACTTCTTAAACTTCTTAAACTTTTCAAACTTTTTAAAACTTTCTGGTCCGGCTTTCTCAAGCCAACTTAAAGTTTGTCTTGACAAACTTTTTTATCTAGTTATTTTGCTTTCTCTTCTTCTTCTTCTGAGCCAAATTTCGGTATCTATCTCCTCCTAGAGCTTTCAAGCTAGAACCACCAAACTCGGTCCAGACCTTCAGGCTGGTCTAACTCGGTGTGCTATATCTTTTCTAACTGATCCAGGTTACGGTTTTCGTAAACCAGACTATCAAAGCTACCAAAAATCCCACAGACTTACATTGACGGAATGTTCAAATGAGCCAACACTCTTCAAACTCCCAGAATCCCTTGAGGCTCAATCAAGCGTCCCTTCTATGTACTATTTCTAATCAATTTAGACTCAAGCTTCCACTCTAATATTTCTAATCTAGCTAGCTAAATCATGCTAGCAACATGTTAGTAACTTGCTAATCATGCCAGAAACATGCTAACAACTAGCCAATCCTGCTAGAAACATGCTAGCAACTTTGCTAATCATGCCAGAAACATGCTAGCAACTTGCTAATCATGCCAGAAACATGCTAGAAACTTGCCAATAATGCCAGAAACATGCTAGCAACTTTGCTAATCATGCTACAAACATGCTAGCAACTTTGCTAATCATGCCAGAAACATGCTAACGACAAGCTAATCATGCTAGAAACATGCTAGCAACTTTGCTAATAATGCTAGAAACATACTAGCAACTTTGCTAATCATGCCAGAAACATGCTAACAACTAGCTAATCATGCTAGAAACATGCTAGCTACTTTGCTAATCATGCTAGAAACATCTTAGCAACTTTGCTAATCATGCCAGAAACATGCTAGCATCTTTGCTAATCATGCCAGAAACATGCTAACGACATGCTAATCATGCCAGAAACATGCTAGAAACTTTGCTAATAATGTTAGAAACATGATAGCAACTTTGCTAATCATGCCAGAAACATGTTATCAACTTGTTAATCATGCTAGAAACATGCTAGCGACTTGCTAATCATGCCAGAAACATGCTAACGACATGCTAATCATGCCAGAAACATGCTAGAAACTTTGCTAATAATGTTAGAAACATGATAGCAACTTTGCTAATCATGCCAGAAACATGTTATCAACTTGTTAATCATGCTAGAAACATGCTAGCGACTTGCTAATCATGCTAGAAACATGCTAGCGACATGCTAATCATGCTAGAAACATACTAGCGACTTTGCTAATCATGCAAGAAACATGCTAGCAACTTGCTAATCATGCTAGAAACATGCTAGCAACTTTGCTAATCATGCCAGAAACATGCTAGCAACTTTGCTAATCATGTCAGAAACATGTTAATGACATGCTAATCATGCTAGAAACATGCTAACAACTTGCTAATCATGTTAGAAACATGTTAGCAACTTTGCTAATCATGCCAGAAACATGCTAGCAACTTTGTTAATCATGCCAGAAACATGCTAGCAACTTTGTTAATCATGCCAGAAACATGCTAGCATCTTTGCTAATCATGCCAGAAACATGCTAACGACATGCTAATCATGCCAGAAACATGCTAGAAACTTTGCTAATAATGTTAGAAACATGATAGCAACTTTGCTAATCATGCCAGAAACATGCTAGCAACTTTGTTAATCATGCTAGAAACATCTTAGCAACTTTGCTAATCATGCCAGAAACATGCTAGCATCTTTGCTAATCATGCCAGAAACATGCTAGAAACTTTGCTAATAATGTTAGAAATATGATAGCAACTTTTCTAATCATGCCAGAAACATGTTAAGAACTTGTTAATCATGCTAGAAACATGCTAGCGACTTGCTAATTATGCCAGAAACATGCTAGCGACATGCTAATCATGCTAGAAACATACTAGCGACTTTGCTAATCATGCTAGAAACATGCTAGCAACTTTGCTAATCATGCTTGAAACTTGCTAGCAACTTTGCTAATCATGCTTGAAACTTGCTAGCATCTTTGCTAATCATGCCAGAAACATGCTAACGACATGCTAATCATGCCAGAAACATGCTAGAAACTTTGCTAATAATGTTAGTAACATGATAGCAACTTTGTTAATCATGCCAGAAACATGTTAGCAACTTGTTAATCATGCTAGAAACATGCTAGCAACTTTGCTAATTATGCCAGAAACATGTTAGCAACTTGTTAATCATGCTAGAAACATGCTAGCGACTTGCTAATCATGCTAGAAACATGCTAGCGACATGCTAATCATGCTAGAAACATACTAGCGACTTTGCTAATCATGCTTGAAACTTGCTAGCAACTTTGCTAATCATGCTTGAAACTTGCTAGCAACTTTGCTAATCATGCTAGAAACATGCTAGCAACTTTACTAATCATGCTAGAAACATGCTAGCAACTTGCTAATCATGCTAGAAACATGCTAGCAACTTGCTAATCATGCTAGAAACATGCTAGCAACTTTCCTAATCATGCCAGAAACATGCTAACGACATGCTAATCATGCCAGAAACATGCTAGAAACTTTGCTAATAATGTTAGAAACATGATAGCAACTTTGCTAATCATGCCGAGAAACATGTTATCAACTTGTTAATCATGCTAGAAACATGCTAGCGACTTGCTAATCATGCCAGAAACATGCTAACGACATGCTAATCATGCCAGAAACATGCTAGAAACTTTGCTAATAATGTTAGAAACATGATAGCAACTTTGCTAATCATGCCAGAAACATGTTATCAACTTGTTAATCATGCTAGAAACATGCTAGCGACTTGCTAATCATGCTAGAAACATGCTAGCGACATGCTAATCATGCTAGAAACATACTAGCGACTTTGCTAATCATGCAAGAAACATGCTAGCAACTTTGCTAATAATGCTAGGAACATACTAGCAACTTTGCTAATCATGCTAGAAACATGCTAACAACTTGCTAATCATGCTAGAAACATGCTAGCTACTTTGCTAATTATGCTAGAAACATGCTAGCAACTTGCTAATCATGCTAGAAACATGCTAGCAACTTTGCTAATCATGCTAGAAACATACTAGCAACTTTGCTAATCATGCTAGAAACATGCTAGCTACTTTGCTAATCATGCTAGAAACATGCTAGCAACTTGCTAATCATGCTAGAAACATGCTAGCAACTTTGCTAATCATGCTAGAAACATCTTAGCAACTTTGCTAATCATGCCAGAAACATGCTAGCATCTTTGCTAATCATGCCAGAAACATGCTAACGACATGCTAATCATGCCAGAAACATGCTAGAAGCTTTGCTAATAATGTTAGAAACATGATAGCAACTTTGCTAATCATGCCAGAAACATGTTATCAACTTGTTAATCATGCTAGAAACATGCTAGCGACTTGCTAATCATGCCAGAAACATGCTAACGACATGCTAATCATGCCAGAAACATGCTAGAAACTTTGCTAATAATGTTAGAAACATGATAGCAACTTTGCTAATCATGCCAGAAACATGTTATCAACTTTGCTAATCATGCTAGAAACATGCTAGCAACTTGATAATCATGCTAGCAACCTGTTAGCAACCTGCTAATCATGCTATAAACATGTTAGCAACTTGCTAATCATGTTAACATCTTCCTAATCTATCTATCTATCTATCTATCTATCTATCTATCTATCTATCTATCTATCTATCATCTAACCATTAATATCTATCTATCTATCTGTCTGTCTCTCTATCTATCTATCTATCTATCTATCTATTATCTAACCATTACTATCTATCTATCTATCTATCTATCTATCTATCATCTAACCATTACTATCTATCTATCTATCTATGGCTAGCAACCAGAATCATGCTAGTAACTTGCTAATCATGCTAGAAACATGCTAGCAACTTTGCTAATCATGCTAGAAACATGCTAGCAACTTGCTAATCATGCTAGAAACATGCTAGCAACTTTGCTAATCATGCTAGAAACATGCTAACAACTTGCTAATCATGCTAGAAACATGCTAGCAACTTAATAATCATGCTAGAAACATGCTAACAACTTTGCTAATCATGCTAGAAACATGCTAGCAACTTTCTAATCATGTTAGAAACATGCTAGCAACTTGTTAATCATGCTAGCAACTTGCTAATCATGCTAGCAACTTGCTAATCATGCTAGAAACATGCTAGCAACTTTGCTAATCATGCTAGAAACATGCTAGCAACTTGTTAATCATGGTAGAAACATGCTAGCAACTTTGCTAATCATGCTAGAAATTTGCTAGCAACTTTGTTCATCATACTAGAAACATGCTAGCAACTTTGCTAATCATGCTAGAAACATGCTAGCAACTTTGCTAATCATGCTAGAAACATGCTAGCAACTTGTTAATCATGTTAGCCACATGCTAGCAACTTGATAATCATGCTAGCAACCTGTTAGCAACCTGCTAATCATGCTATAAACATGTTAGCAACTTGCTAATCATGTTAACATCTTCCTAATCTATCTATCTATCTATCTATCTATCTATCTATCTATCTATCTATCTATCTATCTATCATCTAACCATTACTATTTATCTATCTTTCTATCTATCTATCTGACAGACTGCATTCCAACTTTAAAACTTCAAACTATTTGAGACTGAAAACCATCCAAACTTTTTAAAACTTCTTAAACTTCTTAAACTTTTCAAACTTTTTAAAACTTTCTGGTCCGGCTTTCTCAAGCCAACTTAAAGTTTGTCTTGACAAACTTTTTTATCTAGTTATTTTGCTTCCTCTTCTTCTTCTTCTGAGCCAAATTTCGGTATCTATCTCCTCCTAGAGCTTTCAAGCTAGAACCACCAAACTCGGTCCAGACCTTCAGGCTGGTCTAACTCGGTGTGCTATATCTTTTCTAACTGATCCAGGTTACGGTTTTCGTAAACCAGACTATCAAAGCTACCAAAAATCCCACAGACTTACATTGACGGAATGTTCAAATGAGCCAACACTCTTCAAACTCCCAGAATCCCTTGAGGCTCAATCAAGCGTCCCTTCTATGTACTATTTCTAATCAATTTAGACTCAAGCTTCCACTCTAATATTTCTAATCTAGCTAGCTAAATCATGCTAGCAACATGTTAGTAACTTGCTAATCATGCCAGAAACATGCTAACAACTAGCCAATCCTGCTAGAAACATGCTAGCAACTTTGCTAATCATGCCAGAAACATGCTAGCAACTTGCTAATCATGCCAGAAACATGCTAGAAACTTGCCAATAATGCCAGAAACATGCTAGCAACTTTGCTAATCATGCTACAAACATGCTAGCAACTTTGCTAATCATGCCAGAAACATGCTAACGACAAGCTAATCATGCTAGAAACATGCTAGCAACTTTGCTAATAATGCTAGAAACATACTAGCAACTTTGCTAATCATGCCAGAAACATGCTAACAACTAGCTAATCATGCTAGAAACATGCTAGCTACTTTGCTAATCATGCTAGAAACATGTTAGCAACTTTGCTAATCATGCTAGAAACATGCTAGCAACTTGCTAATCATGCTAGAAACATGCTAGCAACTTTGCTAATCATGCTAGAAACATGCTAACAACTTGCTAATCATGTTAGAAACATGCTAGCAACTTGCTAATCATGCTAGAAACATGCTAGCAATTTGGTAATCATGCTAGAAACATGCCAGCAACCTGCTAATCATGCTAGAAACATGCTAGCAACTTGCTAATCATGCTAATCATGCTAGCAACATGCTAGCAACTTGTTGATCATGCTAGAAACATGTTAGCAATTTGGTAATCATGCTAGAAACATGCTAGCAACTTGCTAATCATGCTAATCATGCTAGCAACATGCTAGCAACTTGCTCATCATGTTAGAAACATGCTAGCAACTTGCTAATCATGCTAGAAACATGTTAGCAAATTTGGTAATCATGCTAGAAACATGCTAGCAACTTGCTAATCATGTTAGAAACATGCTAGCAACTTGCTAATCATGCTAGAAACATGTTAGCGATTTGGTAATCATGCTAGAAACATGCTAGCAACTGCTAATCATGCTAGAAACATGCTAGCAACATGCTAACAACTTGCTAATCATGTTAGAAACATGCTAGCAATTTGTTAATCATGATAGAAACATGCTAGCAACATACTAGTAACTTGCTAATCATGCTAGCAACATGTTAGTAATTTGTAAATCATGTTAATAAAATGATAAACATGTTAGGAACATGCTAGTAAAATGCTAATCATGCTAGAATCATGCTAGTAACTTGCTAATTTTGTTATCTGTCTCTGACAAACTGTATTGCCTTCAAAATATTCAAACTTTAACCTTTTAAAACCTATATTAGATTTCAAACTATTTTAAAGTGAAAAACCATCATACTTAAAACTTTTTTAAACTTTTTAAACTTTTTAAACTTTTTAAACTTTTTAAACTTTTTAAACTTTTTAAACTTTTCAAACTTTTTAAAACTTTCTGGTCCGGCTTTCTCAAGCCAACTTAAAGTTTGTCTCGATGAACTTTATCTAGTTATTAAGTTGGCTTGAGAAAGCCAACTTACTGATCTACTATTTAAGATTATTATTAAGTTGGCTTGAGAAAGCCAACTTACTGATCTACTATTTAAGATTATTATTAAGTTGGCTTGAGAAAGCCAACTTACTGAAATGCTACTTAAACTTCTTCTTCTTCTTCTTCTTCTTCTTCTTCTTCTTCTTCTTCTTCTTCTTCTTCTTCTTCTTCTTCTTCTTCTGAGACTAAAATTATCAACTCTAACTCCTCCTAGAGCTTTAACTCTACAAACTCCAAACTCAGCCCAGATCTTCAAACTGATCTGAAGTTAGTTGTTATATCTTTTCTAACTGATCAGACTTATGGTTTTCCTAAAAATGGCGATTAAATTTGGGAAAAATCCCATAGACTTACATTGATGGAATGTTCAAATGAGCCAGCACTTTTTAAAATCCAACTGTCAAAATCCCCAGAATCCTTTGAGCCTCAATCAAACTTCCCTTCTATGTACTATATTTCTAATCCATTCAAACTCATCTATCTATCTATCTATCTATCTATCTATCTATCTATCTATCTATCTATCTATCTATCTATCTATCATCTAACCATTAATATCTATCTATCTATCTATCTGTCTCTCTATCTATCTATCTATCTATCTATCTATCTATCTATTATCTAACCATTACTATCTATCTATCTATCTATCTATCTATCATCTAACCATTACTATCTATCTATCTATCTATGGCTAGCAACCAGAATCATGCTAGTAACTTGCTAATCATGCTAGAAACATGTTAGCAACTTTGCTAATCATGCTAGAAACATGCTAGCAACTTGCTAATCATGCTAGAAACATGCTAGCAACTTTGCTAATCATGCTAGAAACATGCTAACAACTTGCTAATCATGCTAGAAACATGCTAGCAACTTAATAATCATGCTAGAAACATGCTAACAACTTTGCTAATCATGCTAGAAACATGCTAGCAACTTTCTAATCATGTTAGAAACATGCTAGCAACTTGTTAATCATGCTAGCAACTTGCTAATCATGCTAGCAACTTGCTAATCATGCTAGAAACATGCTAGCAACTTTGCTAATCATGCTAGAAACATGCTAGCAACTTGTTAATCATGGTAGAAACATGCTAGCAACTTTGCTAATCATGCTAGAAATTTGCTAGCAACTTTGTTCATCATACTAGAAACATGCTAGCAACTTTGCTAATCATGCTAGAAACATGCTAGCAACTTTGCTAATCATGCTAGAAACATGCTAGCAACTTGTTAATCATGTTAGCCACATGCTAGCAACTTGATAATCATGCTAGCAACCTGTTAGCAACCTGCTAATCATGCTATAAACATGTTAGCAACTTGCTAATCATGTTAACATCTTCCTAATCTATCTATCTATCTATCTATCTATCTATCTATCTATCTATCTATCTATCTATCATCTAGCCATTACTATTTATCTATCTTTCTATCTATCTATCTGACAGACTGCATTCCAACTTTAAAACTTCAAACTATTTGAGACTGAAAACCATCCAAACTTTTTAAAACTTCTTAAACTTCTTAAACTTTTCAAACTTTTTAAAACTTTCTGGTCCGGCTTTCTCAAGCCAACTTAAAGTTTGTCTTGACAAACTTTTTTATCTAGTTATTTTGCTTTCTCTTCTTCTTCTTCTGAGCCAAATTTCGGTATCTATCTCCTCCTAGAGCTTTCAAGCTAGAACCACCAAACTCGGTCCAGACCTTCAGGCTGGTCTAACTCGGTGTGCTATATCTTTTCTAACTGATCCAGGTTACGGTTTTCGTAAACCAGACTATCAAAGCTACCAAAAATCCCACAGACTTACATTGACGGAATGTTCAAATGAGCCAACACTCTTCAAACTCCCAGAATCCCTTGAGGCTCAATCAAGCGTCCCTTCTATGTACTATTTCTAATCAATTTAGACTCAAGCTTCCACTCTAATATTTCTAATCTAGCTAGCTAAATCATGCTAGCAACATGTTAGTAACTTGCTAATCATGCCAGAAACATGCTAACAACTAGCCAATCCTGCTAGAAACATGCTAGCAACTTTGCTAATCATGCCAGAAACATGCTAGCAACTTGCTAATCATGCCAGAAACATGCTAGAAACTTGCCAATAATGCCAGAAACATGCTAGCAACTTTGCTAATCATGCTACAAACATGCTAGCAACTTTGCTAATCATGCCAGAAACATGCTAACGACAAGCTAATCATGCTAGAAACATGCTAGCAACTTTGCTAATAATGCTAGAAACATACTAGCAACTTTGCTAATCATGCCAGAAACATGCTAACAACTAGCTAATCATGCTAGAAACATGCTAGCTACTTTGCTAATCATGCTAGAAACATCTTAGCAACTTTGCTAATCATGCCAGAAACATGCTAGCATCTTTGCTAATCATGCCAGAAACATGCTAACGACATGCTAATCATGCCAGAAACATGCTAGAAACTTTGCTAATAATGTTAGAAACATGATAGCAACTTTGCTAATCATGCCAGAAACATGTTATCAACTTGTTAATCATGCTAGAAACATGCTAGCGACTTGCTAATCATGCCAGAAACATGCTAACGACATGCTAATCATGCCAGAAACATGCTAGAAACTTTGCTAATAATGTTAGAAACATGATAGCAACTTTGCTAATCATGCCAGAAACATGCTAGCAACTTTGTTAATCATGCTAGAAACATCTTAGCAACTTTGCTAATCATGCCAGAAACATGCTAGCATCTTTGCTAATCATGCCAGAAACATGCTAGAAACTTTGCTAATAATGTTAGAAATATGATAGCAACTTTTCTAATCATGCCAGAAACATGTTAAGAACTTGTTAATCATGCTAGAAACATGCTAGCGACTTGCTAATTATGCCAGAAACATGCTAGCGACATGCTAATCATGCTAGAAACATACTAGCGACTTTGCTAATCATGCTAGAAACATGCTAGCAACTTTGCTAATCATGCTTGAAACTTGCTAGCAACTTTGCTAATCATGCTTGAAACTTGCTAGCATCTTTGCTAATCATGCCAGAAACATGCTAACGACATGCTAATCATGCCAGAAACATGCTAGAAACTTTGCTAATAATGTTAGTAACATGATAGCAACTTTGTTAATCATGCCAGAAACATGTTAGCAACTTGTTAATCATGCTAGAAACATGCTAGCAACTTTGCTAATTATGCCAGAAACATGTTAGCAACTTGTTAATCATGCTAGAAACATGCTAGCGACTTGCTAATCATGCTAGAAACATGCTAGCGACATGCTAATCATGCCAGAAACATACTAGCGACTTTGCTAATCATGCTTGAAACTTGCTAGCAACTTTGCTAATCATGCTTGAAACTTGCTAGCAACTTGGCTAATCATGCTAGAAACATGCTAGCAACTTTGCTAATCATGCTAGAAACATGCTAGCAACTTGCTAATCATGCTAGAAACATGCTAGCAACTTGCTAATCATGCTAGAAACATGCTAGCAACTTTCCTAATCATGCCAGAAACATGCTAACGACATGCTAATCATGCCAGAAACATGCTAGAAACTTTGCTAATAATGTTAGAAACATGATAGCAACTTTGCTAATCATGCCAGAAACATGTTATCAACTTGTAAATCATGCTAGAAACATGCTAGCGACTTGCTAATCATGCCAGAAACATGCTAACGACATGCTAATCATGCCAGAAACATGCTAGAAACTTTGCTAATAATGTTAGAAACATGATAGCAACTTTGCTAATCATGCCAGAAACATGTTATCAACTTGTTAATCATGCTAGAAACATGCTAGCGACTTGCTAATCATGCTAGAAACATGCTAGCGACATGCTAATCATGCTAGAAACATACTAGCGACTTTGCTAATCATGCAAGAAACATGCTAGCAACTTTGCTAATAATGCTAGGAACATACTAGCAACTTTGCTAATCATGCTAGAAACATGCTAACAACTTGCTAATCATGCTAGAAACATGCTAGCAACTTTGCTAATCATGCTAGAAACATACTAGCAACTTTGCTAATCATGCTAGAAACATGCTAGCTACTTTGCTAATCATGCTAGAAACATGCTAGCAACTTGCTAATCATGCTAGAAACATGCTAGCAACTTTGCTAATCATGCTAGAAACATCTTAGCAACTTTGCTAATCATGCCAGAAACATGCTAGCATCTTTGCTAATCATGCCAGAAACATGCTAACGACATGCTAATCATGCCAGAAACATGCTAGAAGCTTTGCTAATAATGTTAGAAACATGATAGCAACTTTGCTAATCATGCCAGAAACATGTTATCAACTTGTTAATCATGCTAGAAACATGCTAGCGACTTGCTAATCATGCCAGAAACATGCTAACGACATGCTAATCATGCCAGAAACATGCTAGAAACTTTGCTAATAATGTTAGAAACATGATAGCAACTTTGCTAATCATGCCAGAAACATGTTATCAACTTTGCTAATCATGCTAGAAACATGCTAGCAACTTGATAATCATGCTAGCAACCTGTTAGCAACCTGCTAATCATGCTATAAACATGTTAGCAACTTGCTAATCATGTTAACATCTTCCTAATCTATCTATCTATCTATCTATCTATCTATCTATCTATCTATCTATCATCTAACCATTAATATCTATCTATCTATCTGTCTGTCTCTCTATCTATCTATCTATCTATCTATTATCTAACCATTACTATCTATCTATCTATCTATCTATCATCTAACCATTACTATCTATCTATCTATCTATGGCTAGCAACCAGAATCATGCTAGTAACTTGCTAATCATGCTAGAAACATGCTAGCAACTTTGCTAATCATGCTAGAAACATGCTAGCAACTTGCTAATCATGCTAGAAACATGCTAGCAACTTTGCTAATCATGCTAGAAACATGCTAACAACTTGCTAATCATGCTAGAAACATGCTAGCAACTTAATAATCATGCTAGAAACATGCTAACAACTTTGCTAATCATGCTAGAAACATGCTAGCAACTTTCTAATCATGTTAGAAACATGCTAGCAACTTGTTAATCATGCTAGCAACTTGCTAATCATGCTAGCAACTTGCTAATCATGCTAGCAACTTGCTAATCATGCTAGAAACATGCTAGCAACTTTGCTAATCATGCTAGAAACATGCTAGCAACTTGTTAATCATGGTAGAAACATGCTAGCAACTTTGCTAATCATGCTAGAAATTTGCTAGCAACTTTGTTCATCATACTAGAAACATGCTAGCAACTTTGCTAATCATGCTAGAAACATGCTAGCAACTTTGCTAATCATGCTAGAAACATGCTAGCAACTTGTTAATCATGTTAGCCACATGCTAGCAACTTGATAATCATGCTAGCAACCTGTTAGCAACCTGCTAATCATGCTATAAACATGTTAGCAACTTGCTAATCATGTTAACATCTTCCTAATCTATCTATCTATCTATCTATCTATCTATCTATCTATCTATCTATCTATCATCTAACCATTACTATTTATCTATCTTTCTATCTATCTATCTGACAGACTGCATTCCAACTTTAAAACTTCAAACTATTTGAGACTGAAAACCATCCAAACTTTTTAAAACTTCTTAAACTTCTTAAACTTTTCAAACTTTTTAAAACTTTCTGGTCCGGCTTTCTCAAGCCAACTTAAAGTTTGTCTTGACAAACTTTTTTATCTAGTTATTTTGCTTCCTCTTCTTCTTCTTCTGAGCCAAATTTCGGTATCTATCTCCTCCTAGAGCTTTCAAGCTAGAACCACCAAACTCGGTCCAGACCTTCAGGCTGGTCTAACTCGGTGTGCTATATCTTTTCTAACTGATCCAGGTTACGGTTTTCGTAAACCAGACTATCAAAGCTACCAAAAATCCCACAGACTTACATTGACGGAATGTTCAAATGAGCCAACACTCTTCAAACTCCCAGAATCCCTTGAGGCTCAATCAAGCGTCCCTTCTATGTACTATTTCTAATCAATTTAGACTCAAGCTTCCACTCTAATATTTCTAATCTAGCTAGCTAAATCATGCTAGCAACATGTTAGTAACTTGCTAATCATGCCAGAAACATGCTAACAACTAGCCAATCCTGCTAGAAACATGCTAGCAACTTTGCTAATCATGCCAGAAACATGCTAGCAACTTGCTAATCATGCCAGAAACATGCTAGAAACTTGCCAATAATGCCAGAAACATGCTAGCAACTTTGCTAATCATGCTACAAACATGCTAGCAACTTTGCTAATCATGCCAGAAACATGCTAACGACAAGCTAATCATGCTAGAAACATGCTAGCAACTTTGCTAATAATGCTAGAAACATACTAGCAACTTTGCTAATCATGCCAGAAACATGCTAACAACTAGCTAATCATGCTAGAAACATGCTAGCTACTTTGCTAATCATGCTAGAAACATCTTAGCAACTTTGCTAATCATGCAAGAAACATGCTAGCATCTTTGCTAATCATGCCAGAAACATGCTAACGACATGCTAATCATGCCAGAAACATGCTAGAAACTTTGCTAATAATGTTAGAAACATGATAGCAACTTTGCTAATCATGCCAGAAACATGTTATCAACTTGTTAATCATGCTAGAAACATGCTAGCGACTTGCTAATCATGCCAGAAACATGCTAACGACATGCTAATCATGCCAGAAACATGCTAGAAACTTTGCTAATAATGTTAGAAACATGATAGCAACTTTGCTAATCATGCCAGAAACATGTTATCAACTTGTTAATCATGCTAGAAACATGCTAGCGACTTGCTAATCATGCTAGAAACATGCTAGCGACATGCTAATCATGCTAGAAACATACTAGCGACTTTGCTAATCATGCAAGAAACATGCTAGCAACTTGCTAATCATGCTAGAAACATGCTAGCAACTTTGCTAATCATGCCAGAAACATGCTAGCAACTTTGCTAATCATGCCAGAAACATGTTAATGACATGCTAATCATGCTAGAAACATGCTAACAACTTGCTAATCATGCTAGAAACATGTTAGCAACTTTGCTAATCATGCCAGAAACATGCTAGCAACTTTGTTAATCATGCCAGAAACATGCTAGCAACTTTGTTAATCATGCCAGAAACATGCTAGCATCTTTGCTAATCATGCCAGAAACATGCTAGAAACATGCTAACGACATGCTAATCATGCCAGAAACATGCTAGAAACTTTGCTAATAATGTTAGAAACATGATAGCAACTTTGCTAATCATGCCAGAAACATGCTAGCAACTTTGTTAATCATGCTAGAAACATCTTAGCAACTTTGCTAATCATGCCAGAAACATGCTAGCATCTTTGCTAATCATGCCAGAAACATGCTAGAAACTTTGCTAATAATGTTAGAAATATGATAGCAACTTTTCTAATCATGCCAGAAACATGTTAAGAACTTGTTAATCATGCTAGAAACATGCTAGCGACTTGCTAATTATGCCAGAAACATGCTAGCGACATGCTAATCATGCTAGAAACATACTAGCGACTTTGCTAATCATGCTAGAAACATGCTAGCAACTTTGCTAATCATGCTTGAAACTTGCTAGCAACTTTGCTAATCATGCTTGAAACTTGCTAGCATCTTTGCTAATCATGCCAGAAACATGCTAACGACATGCTAATCATGCCAGAAACATGCTAGAAACTTTGCTAATAATGTTAGTAACATGATAGCAACTTTGTTAATCATGCCAGAAACATGTTAGCAACTTGTTAATCATGCTAGAAACATGCTAGCAACTTTGCTAATTATGCCAGAAACATGTTAGCAACTTGTTAATCATGCTAGAAACATGCTAGCGACTTGCTAATCATGCTAGAAACATGCTAGCGACATGCTAATCATGCTAGAAACATACTAGCGACTTTGCTAATCATGCTTGAAACTTGCTAGCAACTTTGCTAATCATGCTTGAAACTTGCTAGCAACTTTGCTAATCATGCTAGAAACATGCTAGCAACTTTGCTAATCATGCTAGAAACATGCTAGCAACTTGCTAATCATGCTAGAAACATGCTAGCAACTTGCTAATCATGCTAGAAACATGCTAGCAACTTTGCTAATCATGCCAGAAACATGCTAACGACATGCTAATCATGCCAGAAACATGCTAGAAACTTTGCTAATAATGTTAGAAACATGATAGCAACTTTGCTAATCATGCCAGAAACATGTTATCAACTTGTTAATCATGCTAGAAACATGCTAGCGACTTTCTAATCATGCTAGAAACATGCTAGCGACATGCTAATCATGCTAGAAACATACTAGCGACTTTGCTAATCATGCAAGAAACATGCTAGCAACTTGCTAATCATGCTAGAAACATGCTAGCAACTTTGCTAATCATGCCAGAAACATGCTAGCAACTTTGCTAATCATGCCAGAAACATGTTAATGACATGCTAATCATGCTAGAAACATGCTAACAACTTGCTAATCATGCTAGAAACATGTTAGCAACTTTGCTAATCATGCCAGAAACATGCTAGCAACTTTGTTAATCATGCCAGAAACATGCTAGCAACTTTGTTAATCATGCCAGAAACATGCTAGCATCTTTGCTAATCATGCCAGAAACATGCTAGAAACATGCTAACGACATGCTAATCATGCCAGAAACATGCTAGAAACTTTGCTAATAATGTTAGAAACATGATAGCAACTTTGCTAATCATGCCAGAAACATGCTAGCAACTTTGTTAATCATGCTAGAAACATCTTAGCAACTTTGCTAATCATGCCAGAAACATGCTAGCATCTTTGCTAATCATGCCAGAAACATGCTAGAAACTTTGCTAATAATGTTAGAAATATGATAGCAACTTTTCTAATCATGCCAGAAACATGTTAAGAACTTGTTAATCATGCTAGAAACATGCTAGCGACTTGCTAATTATGCCAGAAACATGCTAGCGACATGCTAATCATGCTAGAAACATACTAGCGACTTTGCTAATCATGCTAGAAACATGCTAGCAACTTTGCTAATCATGCTTGAAACTTGCTAGCAACTTTGCTAATCATGCTTGAAACTTGCTAGCATCTTTGCTAATCATGCCAGAAACATGCTAACGACATGCTAATCATGCCAGAAACATGCTAGAAACTTTGCTAATAATGTTAGTAACATGATAGCAACTTTGTTAATCATGCCAGAAACATGTTAGCAACTTGTTAATCATGCTAGAAACATGCTAGCAACTTTGCTAATTATGCCAGAAACATGTTAGCAACTTGTTAATCATGCTAGAAACATGCTAGCGACTTGCTAATCATGCTAGAAACATGCTAGCGACATGCTAATCATGCTAGAAACATACTAGCGACTTTGCTAATCATGCTTGAAACTTGCTAGCAACTTTGCTAATCATGCTTGAAACTTGCTAGCAACTTTGCTAATCATGCTAGAAACATGCTAGCAACTTTGCTAATCATGCTAGAAACATGCTAGCAACTTGCTAATCATGCTAGAAACATGCTAGCAACTTGCTAATCATGCTAGAAACATGCTAGCAACTTTGCTAATCATGCCAGAAACATGCTAACGACATGCTAATCATGCCAGAAACATGCTAGAAACTTTGCTAATAATGTTAGAAACATGATAGCAACTTTGCTAATCATGCCAGAAACATGTTATCAACTTTGCTAATCATGCTAGAAACATGCTAGCAACTTGCTAATCATGCCAGAAACATGCTAACGACATGCTAATCATGCCAGAAACATGCTAGAAACTTTGCTAATAATGCTAGGAACATACTAGCAACTTTGCTAATCATGCTAGAAACATGCTAACAACTTGCTAATCATGCTAGAAACATGCTAGCTACTTTGCTAATTATGCTAGAAACATGCTAGCAACTTGCTAATCATGCTAGAAACATGCTAGCAACTTTGCTAATCATGCTAGAAACATACTAGCAACTTTGCTAATCATGCTAGAAACATGCTAGCTACTTTGCTAATCATGCTAGAAACATGCTAGCAACTTGCTAATCATGCTAGAAACATGCTAGCAACTTTGCTAATCATGCTAGAAACATCTTAGCAACTTTGCTAATCATGCCAGAAACATGCTAGCATCTTTGCTAATCATGCCAGAAACATGCTAACGACATGCTAATCATGCCAGAAACATGCTAGAAGCTTTGCTAATAATGTTAGAAACATGATAGCAACTTTGCTAATCATGCCAGAAACATGTTATCAACTTGTTAATCATGCTAGAAACATGCTAGCGACTTGCTAATCATGCCAGAAACATGCTAACGACATGCTAATCATGCCAGAAACATGCTAGAAACTTTGCTAATAATGTTAGAAACATGATAGCAACTTTGCTAATCATGCCAGAAACATGTTATCAACTTGTTAATCATGCTAGAAACATGCTAGCGACTTGCTAATCATGCTAGAAACATGCTAGCGACATGCTAATCATGCTAGAAACATACTAGCGACTTTGCTAATCATGCAAGAAACATGCTAGCAACTTGCTAATCATGCTAGAAACATGCTAGCAACTTTGCTAATCATGCCAGAAACATGCTAGCAACTTTGCTAATCATGCCAGAAACATGTTAATGACATGCTAATCATGCTAGAAACATGCTAACAACTTGCTAATCATGCTAGAAACATGTTAGCAACTTTGCTAATCATGCCAGAAACATGCTAGCAACTTTGTTAATCATGCCAGAAACATGCTAGCAACTTTGTTAATCATGCCAGAAACATGCTAGCATCTTTGCTAATCATGTCAGAAACATGCTAACGACATGCTAATCATGCCAGAAACATGCTAGAAACTTTGCTAATAATGTTAGAAACATGATAGCAACTTTGCTAATCATGCCAGAAACATGCTAGCAACTTTGTTAATCATGCTAGAAACATGCTAGCAACTTTGCTAATCATGCCAGAAACATGCTAGCATCTTTGCTAATCATGCCAGAAACATGCTAGAAACTTTGCTAATAATGTTAGAAACATGATAGCAACTTTGCTAATCATGCCAGAAACATGCTAGCAACTTTGTTAATCATGCTAGAAACATCTTAGCAACTTTGCTAATCATGCCAGAAACATGCTAGCATCTTTGCTAATCATGCCAGAAACATGCTAGAAACTTTGCTAATAATGTTAGAAATATGATAGCAACTTTTCTAATCATGCCAGAAACATGTTAGGAACTTGTTAATCATGCTAGAAACATGCTAGCGACTTGCTAATTATGCCAGAAACATGTTAGCAACTTGTTAATCATGCTAGAAACATGCTAGCGACTTGCTAATCATGCTAGAAACATACTAGCGACTTTGCTAATCATGCTAGAAACATGCTAGCAACTTTGCTAATCATGCTTGAAACTTGCTAGCATCTTTGCTAATCATGCCAGAAACATGCTAACGACATGCTAATCATGCCAGAAACATGCTAGAAACTTTGCTAATAATGTTAGTAACATGCTAGCAACTTGCTAATCATGCCAGAAACATACTAACAACTAGCTAATCATGCTAGAAACATGCTAGCAACTTTGCTAATCATGCCAGAAACATGCTAGCAACATTGCTAATCATGCCAGAAACATGCTAGAAACTTTGCTAATAATGTTAGAAACATGATAGCAACTTTGCTAATCATGCCAGAAACATGTTATCAACTTGTTAATCATGCTAGAAACATGCTAGCGACTTGCTAATCATGCTAGAAACATGCTAGCAACATGCTAATCATGCTAGAAACATACTAGCGACTTTGCTAATCATGCAAGAAACATGCTAGCAACTTGCTAATCATGCTAGAAACATGCTAGCAACTTTGCTAATCATGCCAGAAACATGCTAGCAACTTTGCTAATCATGCCAGAAACATGCTAATGACATGCTAATCATGCTAGAAACATGCTAGCAACTTGCTAATCATGCTAGAAACATGCTAGCAACTTTGCTAATCATGCTAGAAACATGCTAGCAACTTTGCTAATCATGCTAGAAACATGCTAGCAACTTTGTAATCATGCCAGAAACATGCTAGCATCTTTGCTAATCATGTCAGAAACATGCTAACGACATGCTAATCATGCCAGAAACATGCTAGAAACTTTGCTAATAATGTTAGAAACATGATAGCAACTTTGCTAATCATGCCAGAAACATGCTAGCAACTTTGTTAATCATGCTAGAAACATCTTAGCAACTTTGCTAATCATGCCAGAAACATGCTAGCATCTTTGCTAATCATGCCAGAAACATGCTAGAAACTTTGCTAATAATGTTAGAAACATGATAGCAACTTTGCTAATCATGCCAGAAACATGCTAGCAACTTTGTTAATCATGCTAGAAACATCTTAGCAACTTTGCTAATCATGCCAGAAACATGCTAGCATCTTTGCTAATCATGCCAGAAACATGCTAGAAACTTTGCTAATAATGTTAGAAATATGATAGCAACTTTTCTAATCATGCCAGAAACATGTTAGGAACTTGTTAATCATGCTAGAAACATGCTAGCGACTTGCTAATTATGCCAGAAACATGTTAGCAACTTGTTAATCATGCTAGAAACATGCTAGCGACTTGCTAATCATGCTAGAAACATACTAGCGACTTTGCTAATCATGCTAGAAACATGCTAGCAACTTTGCTAATCATGCTTGAACCTTGCTAGCATCTTTGCTAATCATGCCAGAAACATGCTAACGACATGCTAATCATGCCAGAAACATGCTAGAAACTTTGCTAATAATGTTAGTAACATGCTAGCAACTTGCTAATCATGCCAGAAACATACTAACAACTAGCTAATCATGCTAGAAACATGCTAGCAACTTTGCTAATCATGCCAGAAACATGCTAGCAACTTTGCTAATCATGCTAGAAACATACTAGCAACTTTGCCAATCATGCTAGAAACATGCTAGCAACTTTGCTAATCATGCCAGAAATATGCTAGCAACTTTGCTAATAATGCTAGGAACATACTAGCAACTTTGCTAATCATGCTAGAAACATGCTAACAACTTGCTAATCATGCTAGAAACATGCTAGCTACTTTGCTAATCATGCTAGAAACATGCTAGCAACTTGCTAATCATGCTAGAAACATGCTAGCAACTTTGCTAATCATGCTAGAAACATACTAGCAACTTTGCTAATCATGCTAGAAACATGCTAGCTACTTTGCTAATCATGCTAGAAACATGCTAGCAACTTGCTAATCATGCTAGAAACATGCTAGCAACTTGCTAATCATGCTAGAAACATGCTAGCAACTTGCTAATCATGCTAGAAACATGTTAGCAACCTGCTAATCATGCTATAAACATGTTAGCAACTTGCTAATCATGCTAGAAACATGCTAGCAACTTGCTAATCATGCTAGAAACATGTTAGCAACCTGCTAATCATGCTATAAACATGTTAGCAACTTGCTAATCATGTTAACATCTTCCTAATCTATCTTTCTATCTATCTATCTGACAGACTGCATTCCAACTTTAAAACTTCAAACTATTTGAGACTGAAAACCATCCAAACTTAAAACTTTTTAAAACTTCTTAAACTTCTTAAACTTTTTAAAGCTTTCTGGTCCGGCTTTCTTAAGCCAACTTAAAGTTTGTCTTGACGAACTTTTTTATCTAGTTATTTTGCTTCCTCTTCTTCTTCTTCTTCTTCTGAGCCAAATTTCGGTATCTATCTCCTCCTAGAGCTTTCAAGCTAGAACCACCAAACTCGGTCCAGACCTTTAGGCTGGTCTGACTTGGTGTGCTATATCTTTTCTAACTGATCCAGCTCACGGTTTTCGTAAACCAGACTATCAAAGCCACCAAAAATCCCACATACTTACATAGACGGAATGTTCAAATGAGCCAACACTCTTCAAGCTCCCAGAATCCCTTGAGGCTCAATCAAGCTTCCCTTCTATGTACTATTTCTAATCAATTTAGACTCAAGCTTCCACTCTAATATTTCTAATCTAGCTAGCTAAATCATGCTAGCAACATGTTAGTAACTTGCTAATCATGCCAGAAACATGCTAGCAACTCGCTAATCATGCCAGAAACATGCTAGCAACTTTGCTAATCATGCTAGAAACATGCTAGCAACTTGCTAATCATGCCAGAAACATACTAGCAACTTGCTAATCATCCCAGAAACATGCTAGCAACTTTGCTAATCATGCTACAAACATGCTAGCATCTTTGCTAATCATGCCAGAAACATGCTAACGACAAGCTAATCATGCTAGAAACATGCTAGCAACTTTGTTAATAATGCTAGAAACATACTAGCAACTTTGCTAATCATGCTAGAAACATGCTAGCAACTTTGCTAATCATGCCATAAACATGCTAGCAACTTGCTAATCACGCTAGAAACATACTAGCAACTTTGCTCATCATGCTAGAAACATGCTAACAACTTGCTAATCATGCTAGAAACATGCTAGCTACTTTGCTAATCATGCCAGAAACATGCTAGCATCTTTGCTAATCATGCTAGAAACATGCTAGAAACTTTGTTAATCATGCTAGAAACATGCTAGCAACTTTGTTAATCATGCTAGAAACATGCTAGCAACTTGCTAATCATGCCAGAAACATGCTAGCAACTTGCTAATCATGCCAGAAACATGCTAGCAACTTTGCTAATTATGTTAGAAACATGCTAGCAACTTGCTAATCATGCCAGAAGCATGCTAGAAACATGCTAGCAACTTGCTAATCATGATAGAAACATGCTAGCAACTTGCTAATCATGCCAGAAGCATGCTAGCAACATGCTAGCAACTTGCTAATCATGATAGAAAAATGCTAGCAATGCTAAAATATGTTAACATGTTAAATCATGTAAGCAATGTGTTAAATCATGCTAGCTGCTTCTATACTTTTACAACTGCTTCAAACTTTCAGGCTAGGCTTTCTCAAGGCAACTTAAAGTTTGTTCTCAAACTTTACTTATCTAGTTATTATTATTCTTACTAAAACTGTTAACTCTAACTCCTCCTAGAGCTTTAACTCTACAAACTCCAAACTCAGCCCAGATCTTCAAACTGATCTGAAGTTAGTTGCTATATCTTTTCTAACTGATTGGACTTACGGTTTTCCTAAAAATGACGATTAAAACTGGGAAAAGTCCCATAGACTTACATTGACGGAATGTTCAAATGAGCCAACACTTTTCAAACTCCAACTGTCAAAACTCCCAGAATCCCTTGAGACTCAATCAAACTTCCCTTCTATGTACTGTATTTCTAATCCATTCAAACTCATTAAAACTCATCTATCTATCTATCTATCTATCTATCTATCTATCTATCTATCTATCTATCTATCTATCTATCTATCTATCTATCAATCACTAGCCAAACTAGAGTCATGCTAGTAGCCTGCTAATCATGCTAGAAACATGCTAGCAACTTGCTTATCACGCCAGAAACATGCTAGCAACTTTGCTAATCACGCTAGAAACATGCTAGCAACTGTTAAAAAAAAGACGATTAAAACTGGGAAAAGTCCCATAGACTTACATTGACGGAATGTTCAAATGAGCCAACACTTTTCAAACTCCAACTGTCAAAACTCCCAGAATCCCTTGAGACTCAATCAAACTTCCCTTCTATGTACTGTATTTCTAATCCATTCAAACTCATTAAAACTTATCTATCTATCTATCTATCTATCTATCTATCTATCTATCTATCTATCTATCTATCTATCTATCTATCTATCTATCAATCACTAGCCAAACTAGAGTCATGCTAGTAGCCTGCTAATCATGCTAATAACATGCTAGTAGCTGGCTAATCATGCTAATAACATGCTAACAACATGCTAATCATGCTAGAAACATGCTAGCAACTTGCTTATCACGCCAGAAACATGCTAGCAACTTTGCTAATCACGCTAGAAACATGCTAGCAACTTTGCTAATCACGTTAGAAACATGCTAACAACTTGCTAATCACGCTAGAAACATGCTAGCAACTTTGCTAATCACGCTAGAAACATGCTAACAACTTGCTAATCACGCTAGAAACATGCTAGCAACTTTGCTAATCACGCTAGAAACATGCTAACAACTTGCTAATCACGCTAGAAACATGCTAGCAACTTTGTTAATCATGCTAGAAACATGCTAGCAACTTTGCTAATCACGCTAGAAACATGCTAACAACTTGCTAATCACGCTAGAAACATGCTAGTAACTTGCTAATCACGCCATAAACATGCTAGCAACTTTGTTAATCATGCTAGAAACATGCTAGCAACTTGTTAATCATGCTAGCAACATGCTAACAACTTGCTAATCATGCTAGAAACATGCTAGCAACTTTGCTAATCATGCTAGAAACATGCTAGTAACTTGCTAATCATGCTAGAAACATGCTAGCAACTTGCTAATCATGCTAAAAACTTGCTAGGAACTTGCTAATCATGCTAGTAACATGCTAGCAACATGCTAGTAACTTGCTAATCGTGCCAGTAACATGTTACTAACTTGCTAATCATGGTAGAAACATGCTAGCAACATGCTAACAACTCGCTAATCATGCTAGTAACATGCTAAACATGTTAGAAACAGACTAGCAACATGCTAGTAACTTGCTAATATACTAACAACATGTTAATTATCTATCTATCTATCTATCTATCTATCTATCTATCTATCTATCTATCTGACAGACTGAATTCAAACTTTAAAACCATTTCAGACTAAAAAATCATCCAAACTTAAAACTTCTTAAACTTTTTAAACTTTTCAAACTTTTTAAAACTTTCTGGTCCGGCTTTCTCAAGCCAACTTAAAGTTTGTCTTGACAAACTTTTTTATCTAGTTTAAATTAATTTTTTCCTTTCACAGGCCCTGTGATAAAGCTGTCTACAAATACTACAGTGTCTGAAATGCAAGCCCTCAGTTGCAGAAAAATCAAGTTGTACTCAAAGAAGTGACTGTCCACTTGAAGATGAAGATGTGATATTTAAACTGTTCTGTCTTTGTTTGGTTCAGCCATTTGCAGGCTTAAGTTTGTGAAAAATGCACTTCTGCACTGTTTTTCAGTATGTTTTCAAAGAAAATGACATTTTGATGCTTATTTAATGAATGAGGTACAGGTATAACTGAAAAGTTCTACAAATTGATAAAAATAGCGTTGCCGTAGCCTTTCACTGATCTTTTAATTATTATAAGGTATTTTGGTCAAGATATTATATATGTTGCTGTACTTTTTTTAATGTAATCAAAGAATTGATTTTGTAATGTACACTCTAGATTTCAAAGCATGTGTACGTGTGTGTGTGTGTGTGTGTGTGTGTTAGCATTTAAATGTAATGATTTTTGCACCTTTTATATCATTTTGAATATTTAAAAATAAATGCATTATAATAAACTAGTAGTGTAATGCTAATGCATTTCTAATGAGCTAAAATGCTATTGAAATATTCTTGAAGCACTTTAAAAGACGTATTAAAAGTATATTTTAAATTAATTTTAGAGAAGTACAATGAAATTGCACTAAATGTACTTGAAGTGGTTCCAATTTAACACAATTTAATATATTAAAATATATTGCAAATAGCTTAAAATTGTTCTTAAGCATATCTTAAAATACACTTAATAAACTTGAAGTTGTTTCAAAATAATACATTTAATATGCATTTAGTATAGTGTAATTTAAATATATTAAGTATGTCCAAAAAAGCACTTTTAAATATATTTCCTTTTCACCTGGGGATGCTCGACTGTTCTGCTGTGGCTTTGCTTAGAACTATTTTCGTTAGCAAATACGGTCAATAATAAGTCTAAAATGTAAGTCAGTTAAGATTAATTACTTGTTTATTGAACTACTGTTGTATAAAATCAATGTCACATTTGCAATCACACTGGTGCTTGGTAGTGTGATGTTACTTACCAGTATCATATGTTATATATAATATTTATCTTTTTTTTTCTACCGCAGTATGTTTGTTCATGCTTGTTTCTTGTGTGTGCCGTTGCGTCTGTTAGTTTAGATTTTTCCGTGAGTCAGATAGGCTGCACAAGCCTTAACTGACACAACCTTTATACTGTCCGTTATCAGTCACCGTTTACACTGAAAGTAATAAAATCAGAATCATTCTCACCAAAGTTTCGGTGCTGCCCTAGTTATTGTTTGTTATTGATGTTTTAATTAGGTTACTTGTCTGGTCGGGCAAGTAAAATTCTCTTTCACTTGCCCCTTTACAAAATCCACTTGTCCCAGACAAGCAGACAAAACGTCAGTGGGCACAGCTGAGCGAAAAGTGAACACTCTTACGGAGATCACATACAATCTAGCAAAGGAATGATTTGGTACGACAGAGAGGAAGGGCAACATCAAGGCAGGGAAGCAACCAAACACAAGAGAGAGGGAAATTCACAACTTAAGGTGAGTAGTGAGTACAAGTGTATACAAATAAAACACATCATTCGAATCTTAACAGTTTCGAAAGATGTGTTGCTCTTATCTGTACAATCAAAAATGGAGTAATTTAAGTTGCTTTAGGGGTTATCAGGAAAAAAATGCCACAAAATACATCATCACGTTTGTCGACCTGATGATGACAGATGAGGCCAAGCAAGCACTGAAAGTTAAAGACAGAGGCTGCGTCCAAAACCTCCTACTTCTCTACTATATAGTAGGGGGAAAAGCAGTAGGCGAGCAAATAAGTATGTCCGAATCCTTAGTATTCATAAAAAAGTAGGCGAGAATTAGTAGGCAAAAGCACTAATTCTTGCGAGATTCAGACGTACGTCTACTTAAAGTGCGTCCGAATGTGCCTACTAACCTACTATATAGTAGGCAAAAAGAGTACGTGAAGAAATAAGTATGTTTGAGAGCTAAAAGAGTAGGCGGGAAATCCCCGGATGTCCTACTGCTTCAGCCCAGATTTTGGAGTGTTCATCAATGGATACTTTTCAATCCCAAGATTCCACGGGAGAGCAATACGTCATTATCGAACGTGATTGAGAACCGCGATGAGGGTGTTTACAAATGTAAGTATTACAAACCAAAACACGGTTCTTTGTGTTAAAATCGTATTTGTTGACCTACTGTATAGTAAGGTGTAAAAACGTTAAAAAGCATAGTATATCTGTGATTTTGCTGTGAAAAGACGATTTATATGTATATCGAACAGTAGAGCTGCAGTAAGCACACGTACGTCTCCAAAGTTGATTTACACAAATCATATACATCTTAAAGATGATTAATAAATGTCTATTTAACATCTGACAGGAAAATGTTCTAAAAGAATTGCAGATGAGCACATCACAACATAAAACATACATCTGAGTGAGTGGTGTACCTTATGTGTGTTTATTATGTAGAATTCACTGTTGCCAATACTGCTTTAGTTGAATAGAAGTGATGTAAATAAACATACATACATGAACTAAACATGAGTTATGTAATTCATTTGTCCATAGTACTGTTGATATATTGAGGAGCAATTCTGTTGGATAAAAAGTCAGTTAACACATCAGCAACTACCTCAACATGTAAATGTAGTAGAAATCACAGAGGTAACGGAATCCTGTCTGAATGTTACAGGGACAGATGAGACACACGTCTGCTTACCCAGAGCAGAGTGACTGATAAAGGAATGCTGCCATCAGAGGCTTTGAGTGAGTATACATTACATAAATTAATTTAAAAAGAATTAAATCTTAAGCTGTAGTTTATTTGAATTGTTGTAATTTCAAACAGAGCTGTTACTTCACTTTTTTTCTTGATACTTCATTTCTGTGCCTTTGCTGCAGATCTTTTGTGGTGGAGCAGGACCTGCAATTAATGGTGACATTTGTGGGGGAAAAAAGGAAAACCTGATATAAAATATAAAGTAAGATCATTTTGTTACTTCTAATACAGAGATCAAATGATATTGTGCTGTGACAGTTTTGAATTATATTTGTGCATCTTTGTATGATCTGAAATGTCTGCAGACTGGTGTGCACTGAGAAAGGAGAAATTCACAGCAGCATCCTGGAAATGGTCTAGTGCCGTGGATGAGACCCTCCATCACTCCACCTGCCCTTGTTCCCTCATCTGGGCCAGATGTTGCTGTGGCCTCTTCATCATCAGTGAGCTCAGAGCCAACGAGAGCATCTCGAAAAAGATTAAAAGAAACTGAGGATGTGATTTTGGTCACGTTTGTTCATCGGTCAATGGAGCCTGAGTTTCAGAAGCTTCAAAAGCATCATCAATTGTCATGAAGCTTCTGAAACTCAGGCTCCATTGACTGATCTTGCACGAACAGAAACCAGCAGGACAGACTTAACCAAAATCACCTTGTGTTTTCAGAATAAAACAAAAAACAAAAACAGATGGAAAGTGTGGAGGCGAGTAAATAATGACTGAATTTATATTTTTTGATGAACTAACCTTTTAAAGCCCCAAATAAAATAATATGAAATGTATGTAAGCATTTATATAATAGTAGTACCTTGAAGAAATAAACTGTAAGAAATGAGCAGCTTTATTGTGCGTTTTTGCCCAAGACATAAAAAAAAGAATCTACAAAAATAATATCTACATTTGGCAGATGCTTTCATGCAAAGTGACTTACAGTGCTCTTATAACAGGGACCCCAGCAAAGACAGGTGAAGGTGGGCACGGTGGTCAGCTGTAGAATTGGCACAGCTGTATTGAGATGGCAGTAGGATGTGTGTTCACCGAATGTAAATACATGATTGTCAGAACAATATGTTTGAATAAAGCTTTGTTCCATGTGTCATTATTTATTGTCATGGTTACTTTTAATTATTCTTTTACTCATTTATTCATGTTTACTGTTGTTGCCAGTAAATAAAATATAATTGTTTCATTAACTAATAAATTTATTCATGACTTGACTGAAAATTTATATGTATTTGCCTTGGCTGAATTTATCTATTGTGTAGTCATGCATAGCTATGGCACATGAGAAAAATTACATTTTGCTTGTTTTACTCAAAAATATAATTAATTATTGGTCAGCATTTATCATTATTATTGTTCATAAGTGTTTGGGTGGGCTAGCAATGCATTCAGAGGTAATCTGAAATTTTTAAGTTGTAACACTTACATTTTTGAGTTTAAAATCAGCAGTCTTCTCCAATGGTGAGATCTTCCAGCAGCTGCCTGACGTCTCCTTTTATGCAGATATTGCAAGCAATGCAAACATAAACAAAAACGTATTGCATACAAGCTCAGGGAAAGACGATAGTATGTCTAACAATGAGCAATCAATGATAAAAAAAAAGGGTTTTCGTACATCATAGTATGAGATTATGTACATAGAAAAAAATACAAAATCATTATATTCATATCATCATAATGCATTAAAAATTGTATTGTTTTTGTTATTTATAAGCCTCTGTGATGAAAGAAGAGAGAAATTCAACAAGAAAAAGGAAAACAGGAGATTTATGCCAGTTTTGCATGTGAATGAAGAATTTTGCACATAAAATAAATAAATAAATATTTTACAATGAATTCCATAAATAACGTTTTGGCTTTTCCTAATAAAAATAATTATCGTTAAGGATTAACCTGTGGGTCATATTAGTATTTCCAAATAGTAACTTCCAAAATCAACTTCCAAGAATCAACCCAAAATGTATTGGTTATACAATAACAATAAAAGGGCAGCTGTTTCTTTAGTAAGACCACAAAATGAGCAAATTTTATAAACGTCAAAATATTTACAAATAGAACCAGGCGCTCATATCTTTTAAGCTGTTGCGCTTGTTTTAACGTCATAGGTCAGATGATAATGTCAACATGGCGGATCGCATTCATACTCAACGGGACTGGGATGTTGAGTACCTACTCTTTTAGCGCTGGTTAAGTAGGTACTTATTGAAATTAAGTACCTACTCATTGAGTATGCCATTTCGGACGCATCCAGAGTTTCCAACAGAGGACTCCATCAGGTGAAGACAATCAAGTAGACAAGGGCTAAACAAGGGGGCGTGACCAGGGGAAACAAGGAGGTGAGACAAGAGAAGCATATGGCAGACACAAACAGAGACAGAACCATGTGCTTATTCATATTGCGTGAATACCGCATTGAAATCTCTTTTGTGCTGTGTGTTAAAATAATGTGTGTGTTCAAAAACTAAAGAAATGCTTATATTTCTCCACTGGCCGGCCCAATGGACTGAACCAACCCATCGCTAATCATTGCTAATCAATGTCACTTACAGTATACAGCATAAATAGAGGGGGGCAGATACAGTAAAATAAAATAAATAAATAAAAAAAAAACTTCAAGAAAAGTTTACTTTCATTACACTACACTACTGTAAAGTGATCTTCCCACGATGGAATACGGGACAGGTGGGCAAGTGGTGGGCTATATGACAATGATATCTAAAAGGCTGTGAAACGATTAATTGCGATTAATCGCACACAAAATAAAGGTTTGAGTTTGCCTATAATATTTGTGTGTGTGTACTGTGTGTAATTATATATATATATATATATATATATATATATATATATATATATATATATATATATACACACACACACACAGAAATTACTGTATATATTAAAGAGAAATGTTATGTACAAAATATTTGTATTTATATATAATATAAATTCTATAAAAATTATAATAAATACATATACTTGTATTTCTTAAATATATACATGAATGTGCTTGTGTGTGTGTGTGTGTGTATATACATATATATGTGTGTGTGTGTAGTTGTTTTGTTATAACAGAAAAAAACAAATTTGATAGAGAAACAAATTAAATAAACTAAAGAAACTTTTTTTTTCAAATACAGTAGGTATTTAATTAGGCTGCTGTCCCTTTAAGACTGAATTAATGCAGTGTACTGACACACATCCAGTTTTCACCAACCTCGTAGCTGAGAGAGTGGTTTTGGTGTGTCATTCAGCATGATACAGCCCCAACCCACCTTCACTTACTGCATATTAATCATTAACGAATTGTGATTGGATGATAAATTTGTTCTGCAGCCAGCTTAGTTACCTTTAATTAGGCTGTTCTTGCATGACAGAAACAGAACACATCATTTTATAGCAAAAAGTCTAGTCTACCACATTCAGTTCTCAAAAGTCTTGTGAACAAATGTTCTTTATGCGTTTTATGACCTGTGTATGCAAAATACGATGAGACCATCGCAACTGGCCCACTTTTACAGGTACTAAGACCGGCACCATCTGTGAGCCAGTGGCTTCGCTTCTCCTCTCCATCTCTCCTACTTTCAAACACCAGATCAAGGCTTGCCTACATCTCTTAGCTATGCAAGGGTTGATGGCTACAGCAGGTCATCAGATGGGCACCCCCCTTCCTTGGTGTTTCACCGATTTAAGCCCATGACACCTCGGGAGGGCTCGACAGCAGATCCAGCATCCTGGATCTACCCCTGCTGGCCACCACCCAGTTCTATGTTGTTGTTTGTCCTTCAATAGGTTGCCTCTGCCACCGCACCTCCCGCTGTATCCAGATCCAATGAGATGCTGTTTCTGCCCGTTCGGTGACCTTGCCTACTAGCCGTTTCCTGGCCATCCCTTCAATCCCCAGCAGCCCAAGGGTTCTCCAAAGTGACTGTCCAGCAAACCCCCTGCAGCCAACCTCAACTGGTAAATTCCAGGCCTTCCATCCATTTTGCTGGCTTTCAAGGATAAGACTCTGATATTTCTTGAGCTTACGCTCATGTGCCTCCTCTAGCCTTTCTTCCCAGGGTACTGTTAACTCTATGAGCACCACCTGGTTGGTACCTCTAGACCAGAGAACAATATCCGGTCTGAGGCTAGTGTGTGCTATCTCCTCTGGGAATTTAAGCCGCTTCTTCAGGTCTACCCGCATCTCCCAGTCATTTGCTGTGGCCAGAACCCCTCTACTCCTCCGTCCTGCTGCAGTACTCTCTCCTGTCCTGACAAACTGGATAAAGTGATGTCCGTTAGAAAGTTGTATTATCTTCTTCCTTGCCTGTTCTACCCCATCCGCCAACTGAGCCAAGATCTTATCATGACACCACCGAAATTTCCCATCTGCCAAACTTGGCTGGCATGCTGACAGAATATGCTCAAGGTTGGCTTGCTTTCCACATAATGTGCAGCTGGGGATATCTGCCATCCGCCAAATATGAAGGTTTGATGGAGTAGGCAGGACATTGTAGACAGAACACATCAAAAACTTTATCCGACGTCCCTCCATACTCCAAATATCCTGCCATGTCAGGGCCCTTTCTTGTACGCCATCCCACCTTGTCCAGCTGCCCTGTTTTTTCATGGCTACAGCCTTGACATGCCGTGCTTCCTCCTCAGCCTTACGAACTTCCCTCTGCACCATACTGCATCGTTCCTTTGGGTCAGCTTTGCTCCAGCTCATTCTGGTGAAGCAACCCAATCCAAGCCTGCCCTGAGCTACTGTCCCAACGATGTCAGCATGCTGCAGTCGATCCTCAGCCTCTATCAGTGCTCTACCGGCTGACCATTTGCGACCTGTCCTGACCACAATGCCTGCCTGACGTACTCTTTCGTCCTTACTATCTCGCAGCATCATGGCCTGGTGTGTCTTTGTCGCTTTATACTCTTCGAGCACAGATGTCACCAGCAGCTGTAACTTACTGCCTGTGCTGTACAGGCCAATGGAGCAAAAGCTTCTTGGGACCCCCAGCCACCTCCTTAAATAGGTGTTAATCCTCCTCTCCAATCATCAACAGTCGATACAGGTACCTCATACACAAGCAGAGGCCAGAGCAGTCTAGGAAGTATCCCATGTTGGTAACCCCAGGCCTTATATTTTCCAGGTAGGCCACTCTTCTCTAAAGATGTCATCCAGGTGTCTGCTGGGATAATCATCTCTCTCACACTCTGCTTATCATTGAGATCTGCTCTATACCACTTCCCCAAGCTCTTCACTGGTCTCTCTTGAATCGTTGGGATGATGTTCTCTTTGATTCTGAAGCGGAACTTATTTCAGTGACTTAAAAATGTTAGTTTTATCACTAATCACATATAAATGTTGTTTTCTCAAAAATACAAACATGTACATTCATGCTGCTCATATAGTATTGTAGCCCTGTTTAGGCTGAATACAGTGTTATCAGACTTTAGCCATTCAGATGTGACTGAAGTAAAGTCTAAACAACCCCTCTAAAAACCTTACTGATTAATGTTTTTATGCACTTTCTGCAAATATGGAAAAATAAAGGGTCTCAATTAAATATGTGCAGTTTTACATGGTTAGTGCAAATTCTCACATGACCAAAGCAGTTTATTTTCTGTTTGCACCTTGAGAAGATGATGGGTCCGTTAAAGCTCCAAAACGAAAGGCTAGTAAAATATTGTATAATATTGTATAATATTGTATAAATGTTGTATAAGGGTTTTTTATGCATAATAGTAACCATAAAATGTGATCAAACATCTTAAAATAGCAGGGCTAAGATATAGAACAATTTTTTTTTGACTGCAGAAATTTGTGAATTCAGTATACACATTATCCCACCGGAAGTACTTGTGCTAAGCTAATTGTTGCAAGTATAGGGCTTGACATTAATGTTTGTCTAATACTGTGATATTTGCATACATCTTGTGTCTGTTGTAGCATCTTGGGTACGTATTGACCAGCAAACAAGCAACCAGCATCCAGCATCCAATGCTGGAGACCAGCAAACCACCAACCAACATCTAATGCTGAGCTCCAGCAACCAGCATCCCATGCTGGAGACCAGCAAATTACCAACCAATATCCCATGCTGGTCCTAGCATGCAAAACATACCTTATGCTGGTGACCAGCAATGCTGGATTTTTCAGCAGGGAGGGAACACACACACACATACACACACATTTGTGTGTGTGTTGGTGTGCACCTGGTATTTATCACGTTATGGGGACCAAATGAGACATTTGCGAGGTCCCCATGAGGAAACAGGCTTATAAATCATGCAGAATGAGTTTTTTTGAGAAAGTAAAAGTGTGCACAGTCTCCTGTGAGGGCTAGATTTAGGTGTAGGGTAGGGTAGGTGTAGGGCGATAGAAAATAGGGTTTGTACAGTATAAAAACCATTATGCCTATGGAATGTCCTCATAAAACATGTAAACACAACATGTGTGTGTGTGTGTGTGTGTGTGTGCGACCAAAAATTACTCATAAATACTGATAATTACTGATACTTATAATGTTTATGGTTAACAACACAAATAAAGGAGAAATTCATAATTAAGTGTAGTCAAGGTTCAATGCAGTTCTACAGTGCAAACATTCATAAAAGTACACACTGTTTTGTGTTGTGCTAAAGTGACAAAGACAGTTTTTCTTTCTGGTCTTGAACTAGTGGTTTCTAATCCTGGGCTGCATTATACTTCACTTTTTAATGCCCTTCCCTCACTAACTTCCTCACTACTCTTCTCAGTTAACTGTTTAGTGATAATTCATTAAGAAATGAATTAATTTATATTAGGATTTCAAAAAAAATAACAAGAAGAATATATGTAGAAATCAGACCATGTCTGACACATTTTTCTGAGAATGCCTTTGGATTTCCTGATCCACTGATAAGTGCCATACTCCTTTTGAACTATAAAAATTATTAATAGGCATTCTGTAAGATGATGTGTAAGATGACATGCAATTTATAAAAAAGAGGGATGCATTTAGAATTACTGTATGCACGGTTCTTAGGCCCCTAGATTGTAAACCACTGCTCTAAACGATATACTGGTACCACCAGCCACAATGGGACTTTATTTTTCATGTCAACTCACCATGTTTTCTTTATTTGGCTTTATAGCTCTACACAAACTTGCATTCGTATAGTTAGTTTATTTAGATTTTGTGTACAGGGTGGTTAAGTCTGCGCAGAGAGCCATTTATGTCCAGATTTGAAATGAATGAAAGGGCCAAACTTGTCAGCTTTTGCTTAATGAGTAAAGAGACAAATATATAAGAATATAAAAACTTGTGAAGTCTGTCTTTGTATAATAAAAAAAATAAAGAAAGAAAGAAAAAGAAAACAGACATGACATTGGCAAAGCTCTACTGTCTGGATCATGCTGCTGGAAAATACTGGCTGCCAGGCAGCCTGTAATGTCACACACTTCTGTGACTATTTCCTCTGTTCTTAACAGGAAAAGACCTCCCTTTTCCACCACTGTATGTTTTACTTCCAGATGCAGTGGCTTTAAGCTTAAAATTATCCCTTTTATGCTGGGTAAGAAAAGGTCATGTTGTATTTGAAAGGGTAGTGTTCCTCACCAGCCCTGTGCCATTTTTGTTTCATGCTTGATATGTCATATTCTTTTTGAGATTATGGTCTGTCCTCTGAAACATGCTTGGTCGAGTTGAGTCATGCTGTTGGGGAAATGACATATTGCTCAAAAATGTCTCTAACAGAAAGACAACAATATGGTCTGTCATCTGTAATAGTAAGTTGGGTTTTTTTTTAGAGTGCAGTCAGGAAACTTTGACACATTTGTTCTTGTGTGCACTGAAATGGCTGTGTGAAGTTGCCTCAGATACTTTTAAATACTTTATAAAGTGCTTAAAATTGTGTTCTGTGGTACTTCAATGCAGAATATCCCATGAAAACAACTTACCATATGCTCAACAGCAAAGTAAAAAAACATAATCTATGGGAATGCTAGTTGTTTTGGACCAGGCATGCAGGACAGGGGTATTATGTGTATGATAGCATCTGTTGGAGTGGAAAGGATTTTGCATTATAGAGATAAAAGGTAGACAAACGTTGAAACAGGGTTGCAGTGCACAAAGAATCTATTCATGCACTGCTGTAGAGGTCTGGAAAATCCCAGGTCACATTCAGCCCTGGAGTGTGGCCTTGAGTGGCCCTCAGCACATTCAAAGAAATGTGTCAAAACAAACAGGCTGCTAAACTGTCAGTTTTGTCCACCGTACTCCAAGTGGTTGACAAAAACAAATCAGACCGTTCCTTTTATCTCTTACATTCACTCTTACTAGAATAAAATGGCTGCATAAATACTTCTAGGTTGGTAAGTTGATTTCTTCTCTGTACTGAAGAGGAACCATTTAAATTGAACATAATCATTCTGTATAACTGGCACAGGCAAGCCTGATAAGACTGACCTACTATGACAACTTTAATATTAAAGCTGTTTCCTGTCGACACTGCACATACCCTGGATGCCTGAGGTTCAATAAAATAGACTGAAATCATTGTTGTAGGGGCTTAGAATATTTAAACAATGGCAATGTTTAGACTAATTAACTCAAAGTGACAAGGGGAGATCAAGGGAAATGTTCTCATTTATGTGGTATGAGCAAAATGTTTTGCTGGCTTCTCAGGTGGTCAGTGCATCCCGGTAAGAATCAGCATGAAAGATCCTTTATACAGCATGGTAAGAGCAAGTAAGATGGAGTAGCTGCCATCTGAAGTGTTTGCACCCTCCATCAGCTTTAAGTACTTAGGGTGTAAGGCACTAGATTAAAGCAAAGATTTATTTGTTTATCTTGCTGTTAGCCAGCAAATGTGACATTATTCTAAAAATTATAACTAGTTTCTTACCAATCATGTCTTTAATTTTGTTTTTTGTTTTTTAACAGAACATGTAATTGTGACTATGTCTCCACAAGTTATTGAATTTATGATCCATACTGTTTGTTGGATTTAAGAATAAACATGCCCAGTCACAAAAGGTGTGTTCAACTTGATGCGGTGCTGCACAGACCAATCAGTGTATGACATTAAAGTACCACGAGAGCAAAACAAAAGCATACGGAGCAGTCTGTTTCTGTTAGCTCTCATGGTACTTTGATGTCATACCAATCTGTCTGTGCTGCGCCGCATCAAGTTGAACACACCTAAAAACTTCAAAGCTGTCCCATGACTTTTTTTTTTTTTTAGCAGAGGTGGGACCAAGTAATTGTTTTGCAAGTCAAAAGCAGCTCGAGTCTCTGCATTCGAGTCTTGAGTTAAGATGGGCAAGTCCAAGTCAAGTTGCTAGTCCTCAACATGAAGCTTTAGTCTTAAACATGTCATTCTTTTTGCCCAAAATAGTGTAACATTATTCAGTACTATAATTATATTTATATTTATATTATTTATATCATATTTATACTAGGAAGACTTTAAAATATTTGTATAACTTCCCAGTTCATTTTCATGTGAAATAAGGTGCGTGCTATTTTATGTTTATTTTGTTTAATATACACTGTGTGCATAATTATTAGGCACGTTGATATCCTGGTCATATTTTTTTTTACCAAGCACATTTTACCAATTCCAAACCACATCAACCTTAATAACTACTATTAATTTTGTATTTAATCATTTATACATTATATATATTTGTCCATGAAGGCTGGAAGTGAAAAACTCCTTATATTCAGGTGTGCATAATTATTAGGCACATTTTCTTTTACATATAAATAAGCCAAAAAAGAGATTTATCCTAGACTGAAAAGTCAAAAATTATTAAATGCCCAAGAGAAGGATGCAAAACTAATGCAATACTAGAATTTGCAAAGTTAAGGCATGACCACTGGACAGAGAAATGCTCGTTGGGTCAGCACAGTGAGAAAAAAAAAAAAAAACGGTGGAGAAGAAAAGACACGTTAACTGCAAAAGAATTAAGAATTAAAGTAAAGAATTAGCTGTGAAACCATCAGGAACCAGTCTCCACCGCCACCATTTTCCAGAGCTGCAACCTACCTGGAGTCTTCAGAAGTTCAATGTGTCAGGTTCTCAGAGACTTTTCTTGGGTGAAAAATCCTAAAAAATGACCCTCATTTAAAGAGAATAACATGCTGAAGTGTTGTGAAATACATGAAGACTGTTTTCTATAGGCTTTATAGACAGATAAGTTGAGAGTGACTTTTGAAGGACCAGCATCAAATCCTCTTATACCACTCTTTCAAGAATTTATCTTCCAAAATCTGGCAGTAAGTTTTGGGAGTTCATTTTAGTCCATCTCTGCAAGTCAGACTTTTCAGGATAGGAGATAGACTAAACATGAACTCTCAAAATGTACTGCTAGATTCTGGAAGACAAATTCTTGAATCAGAAGTACAAGAGGATGTGGTGCTGGTCCTTCAAGAGTCACTCTCAACTTATCTGTCTATAAAGCCTATAAAAAAAACTGTCTCATGTATTTCTTAACACTTCAGAATGTTATTCTTATTAAGTGAGGGTCATTTTTTAGGTTTTTTTCTCAAGCAAAGTCTCTAAGAACCTGACACAATGAACTTCTGAAGACTCCAGGTAGGTTGCAGCTCTGGAAAATGGTGGCGAGACTATTGTCAAGACTATTTTTTTCCTTTTTAAATTTCCTCTTCACAATTAAAGGCCCTTTTGTGAAGGCCTGCCCAATTTAATAGTACACTATTAGTCAAACTTAGTAAAATTAATTAATAAAAATATAGCCATAAATAAAATGACCCACATGATGACCGTTCACCTGATGACCTCATTCGGGACAATCCCTCACGCTCAGACACCTTGGGTGCTTCTCAAACGGAAGGCTGCATCCTACCGAGGCTGCGTCCTTCCTAGTTCAGTCCTTCAGAGGCTTGTAATCTAGAGTAAGATGGTCTAGTAAGTGTTTGTGGCTATGGATATGTGGATATGTGGATATGTTCCTGCCTTCACCACCTTTGGAAAAATACTTTGTGTCACAAATCTTTAGCCGTGGCCTAATGGTTAGGGAGTTGGGCTTGTAACCGAAAGGTTGCGGGCTTGAGTCCCAGGTCCGGCAGGGATTGAAGGTGGGGAGAGTGAATAACCAGCGCTCTCTCCACTTTCAATACCACGACTGAGGTGAGACCCTTGAGCAAGGCACCGAACCCCCAACTGCTCCCTGGGCGCCACAGCGATAGCAATATGGCTGCCCACTGCATTTGTTCACTACTCACTACTGTGTGTGTGCACTTGGATGGGTTAAATGCAGAGCACAAATTCCGAGTATGGGTCACCATACTTGGCCACACGTCACGTTCTTTCCATTATTTGCTATTCTGTTAATGAATCATAGCCGTCTACACTCTCCTAGTCGCTTACATTGTAGGCAGTTTAGTGTAGTGTTTTAGCAGTTTTATCTTTAGTTTAAAACAATATATGCAGCCTTTGTAGGATGCAGCCTTCCATTTGAGAAGCACCCCTTTAGTAATTTAGCACACTTACAGGATACCAGGATACCTTACCTGCCTCTAAGTGGGGTTCTCAGTGAGGCATTGTGCTTGTTTACTTATTATTATTTTGCAAAAACGACATGAAGAGAGCATGTACAGCTGTTGTTTATATTGCTGTGTAGCTTGTAGAAGTAATGTTTAGCTGCAGATAACATTACTTCTACAAACAGTGATGTAAACAAAAATGCATGTTCACTTCGTTCCTGCTGTTTGAGGGAGAAAATTTTAACGGGTGTCGAGGGGACTGGTCTTTTTTATGCTATATGACTAAAAACTATTCATACTTTGAACTATCATTAATACAGTATTTATTAAACAGACTTCCCTGCTGAAAAATCTAGCACTGCTGGTCAGCAGCATAAGGTATGTTTTGCATGCTGGTCCCCAGCCTGGGATGCTGGTTGCTGGTTTGCTGGATTCCAGCGTGGAATGCTGGTTGCTTGATCACAGCATTGGATGCTGGTTTGCTGGTCTCCAGCATGGAACGCTTGTTGCTGGCTTCCTCATCCAGCATAACGAATGCTTTGCATGCCAGGACCAGCTTGGGATGCTGGTGTGCTGGTGGATAAGCATTTATTGTCTTTTGGGTGCTGGTATGATCCCAGCAAGTCCACAATAAAACTTATGTATTACATATCACATTTCTTAGTATGTGTTTTTAAACACCATGACAATTTTGCAAATTAATTTTAATAAGTTATTTAATTAAGAAAAACACATGTTGCTGGTTACATGTTTGCACAGTAAAATCCCCTGTGCTGCCCTTGGTATATGTATTGTATATAACTTGACAGCTAGGTAAACTCTTCCCTAACATCAAGACTCTGAAGACACTGGCTCCTCATCCACAGGTTTATTGACATGCAAGGAAACGTGAAACTGGAACATGCAAAATGAATAATCAACAATAAGCTTGCCCTTTACAAATATAATTAAATTAATTAAATTTTTTTTTTTTCCTTTTTTTCCCCCGTTACAAGTTTCATGTATTTAACAAACATCTTTAAATGTATGCATATTTATATATGTATTCAGTTTCAAGACTTTGTTTGTTTTATCTGTACTGTATTTATGTGAACTTTTAATGGTCTAGCAACAGTACAACATTACCACAATGAAACTGTCATTAACAATAGTGAGATATTGTAGGAGTAGATACAAGCACCTCACACATTACTGAGTAATAGACACAACTCACACAGCACCGACATTCATATACATACATGGTAATGCGCTATGTTCCCCTTTAAGAAACAGAGTTGTCATGAACGCGCTGTTCTGGTGTGCTGTTTTTTTGGTAAAAATAAATAAATGAGACCGCTGAGTTCAGTTGCATCATGCCTCCGTGTATCTTTGATAACACGAATGCTACATTGGTGACCCCGACGCAGAACGAATAGTTTATTTGTGATGCATCCTTTGTACAAGGCCCTCAAAGGGAACAAACAAATCATCTGGTCAGAGGAGATTACTAAATTATTTAAAGACGCTAAACTTGCCTTGGCACAAGCAACCATGCTGTCTCATCAGATTCCTGACGCCCCCCATTTCTATCACTACTGATGCCTCAGACTGCGCTGTAGGGGCTGTACATGAACAGCTTGTAAATGGTGTTTGGCACCCCCTTGCATTTTTTTGTCGACAGCTATGCCCTAACGAACACAAGTGCAGTGCGTTTGCCAGGCAGTTGCTTGCACTATACCTAGCGGTGAGGCACTTCCACTTCTTTTTGGAGGGACGTGTCTTCATGGCATTTGTGGATCACAAACCCCTGGTTCTGGCCATGTCTAAAGTGTCTGAGCCCTGGTCGGCACAACAACAACCTCACTTGGCCTTCATATCAGAGTTCACGACAGACATTAGGCACATTGAAGGAACAAGTAATGCTGTGGCAGATTGCCTTTCCAGGGCCACTGTGCAAGCCGTGTACTTGCGTATTGACTTTGCCTGTTTAGCATCTGACCAACAATCTGACCCAGAGGTGCAAGCATACAGAACAGCAAACTCAGGTTTGAAAATTGCTGATGTTTGCTTTACGGAGGGTGGAGTTACACTGATGTGTGACGTCTCCAGGGGCCACCCACGTGCAGTGGTACCGACGCAGTGGAGACAAGCAGTGTTTGACAAAGTCCACGGATTGTCACACCCCGGGCGGAAAGCTTCAGAAAAGCTATCTTTGATAGCATGAATGCTACAGTATATAGAAAATAACAGACTTCTAACAATCAGCATAATAAAATATAACACTGTCCCCAAATAATGATCTGCAATCATAGCTATTATTAAAAACAATCAATACATACCCAAGATGCTACAACAGGCGCAAGATGTAGAGAGTACATGTAGAGAACACAACAACTACAACTGACTTATAACCACACTGCCATAGATGAAATCAGTATCTCACCAGAGGATGATTAAACAACTCCAAAAGCAGCATTACCTTATTCACTTATTACAAACCAGTTTGGCTTCATTTCTTTCATATGGTACATGTACAAAGGTTGCTGAATTCTGTTACCATTATGGTGATTAAAATTCCTTTTACCTGGGCACTTGACCATTGACTTTCGTTGAATTAACTGTTTCAGTAAATGTTGAAAGTGCATGCTATATTAACAATATTTCATGGTCCTGACTGCACTGACACTGCACTGGATTTGGACATATGTGACTTCCCAAATAAGTATGAAGTTTTGAACTTTCATTATCAAGATGTTATTAACTGTCCCATTAAAAGAGCTCTTCTCATAACCCCTGTTCTTGAGCAAACTAATTAAGCTTCTAACTAGGTGTGTGTATATTATAGCAGGGGGAGCCAGGTGAGCCCACGGTGGAGCCGACGGAGGGAGGAGCCATGGTGGAGGAAGGGCTGACAACTCCAGGGGGCCGACCAGTGGAGGTGGAGAGCCGATGATCCTGGGCGACACCGAGGATCAGGAGGGCCAAGGCAGAGCCCAAGGCTCTGGCGAACGAGCCGGAGCGACAGAGGACTGAGGAGAGCCCAATGGAGCCGGCGGAACGGAGCGACATCCAAAGGAGTGGAGTCCTGAGGCGATGGCGGGACGACAACCGACCAAGGTGGAGCCGGAGGGATGAGGGAGCCTGGTGGAGCTGGTGGGCTGACGGGCAACAGTGGAAATGAGGGAGCTGGGAGCCGGGGTGGAGCCGCTGGGTCGGAGGGGCGAGGCGGAGTCCGGGACTCTGAGGCTGGAGGCAGAGACGAGGTATCCTCCAGCCATGACGCCGATGGAGACTGGCAGACCCGCGGTGAGCCCACCACACAGATGGTGGGCTGAGGGTGAGCAGCGGGGCTGTCAGGAGACAGCGGTGGCGGGACTGAGGCAGCAGGGGTGATAAAAGGAGGCAGGAGAGGGAGGGTGGGTAGGTGGGAAATACAGGCAGGCAGATAGTTCAGAGGATGGTGGAAGAGGGGGCATGTCTTCAAATACATCCCCATAGAAATCGATCAAGTCCCGTTCCACATATATATCCTCAGTGAAATCAATCAAATCCAGTTCAATATTTAAATGTCCCAGATCCAGACTTCGCTCACCCTCAGCGGCGGTGCAGTGGGTGGTGCTTTCTACAGCGTTCTCACGCTCCACTGATACATCCGCTGTCGCGTTCCACGTGGCCGGCTCACGCAACAGGTCGGACGGGCTTGGCTCAGGCTCCGTAGCGATTTTCTGCGCTGTCACTCCCTTTGGCGATGGCTCTGTCGCATTTGGCTCTGGTTCTCTGTCCGTGGTGGGCTCGGGCTTTTGCTCTGCGAGTCAGGGTGGTGATTGGCTGGGCTCTGGGTCATGCTGCGAGATTCCCGCCGTGGGATAAGCTGGGGAGATGCAGCGCATTTCAACAGGGGCTGAATGACGAGACCTGCTGCCTCATGTACAAAGACTTGCATTGAATACATACTAAAACATAGCGTACGGACAAAGCTGTAATTCTGCGTACGCACAAAAAAAAAAAAAAAAAAAAAAATCAGATGTATGAAACGTGATCCCACGCATATTGTCTTTGTACAACCCAATTAACGTGAAATTGAGCGCACATGCACGAGCACAAAACCCCAACTGGTCTCCTCCCCCAAATCAATACATTTTAATATGGTAATGAGCCCACTTTGCCAAAAGCAAGCAGCAAGAAGCAAAACTTTACCGAAAGTGAATTGGAGATGCTACTATCCAAAGTAGAAACTAGAAAGAATATTTTATTGGGAACTTTGTTCTCCGGAATTAATAACAAAAGAAAAAGAAGTGAGTGGGAGAGTCTGGCGGACACCGTCAACACGGTGGGATCTGAAACTCGCACTGTAAAGGAACTTAAATATATAGATATAGATATATAGACATAAAGGTGGAAGTACAGCGGAGAACTGCTGCGCACCGACAAAGTGTCACTCAGAGACATAAGCCACTCATTTAAGGAATTAGTCAAAAAATGAACTTGGTCTCTGATTACCATTTATATTTATATTTTATTTATATCACATGTTGACGGGCCTGAATGGCTTGTTGGTTGGGCTGCACATACACTGGTTCTGGGTCGGGGTCATCTGGCGCCGGTGCCACCACTTCACCGAGTGGCATGTCGTGCCTGTGCGTGACATTGTGGAGCACACCACAGGCCAGCACGATGCGACACACCTTGTTAGGGTGGTATAGCAGCATCCCCCTGGTCCTATCAAAGCAGCGCCACATTTCAGCTGCCCAATTGCCCACTTTACAACTGACCAAGTGCGGGAATGGGTATCATTGTATCTGCGCTCTCGGGTCAGTTTGTGGGTTGGTGAGGGGAGTTAACAGCCACGTCTTCAGTGCATAACCGCAATCTCCTGATGTGAAGTTCAATGATTACAAGCACAAATAAATAAATAAATACGAATATTTTAGATAGAACCATAACTTTAAATGTGTCACTCACCAAGAAGCCACCCATCACGCATCCTGCCAACTTGGAGCCTCATCCCAACCATGCTGTTTGTAAGGATGTATGAATCATATTTTTCAGCCAGGCCACCTTGCCACAATATTTGTTAGGTGCATTTGTGCATCACATATTGTTTGCACATTTATTGAATGGAAATGTTTCCGATTCACATATGCAAATTCGTCTTCAGATGGCACCTTTATAGCAAAGTGTGTGCAGTCGATCGCTCCGATTACATTAGCCGGTTTTCCTATCGCTGTAAATTGTGCTTTAATGTTTGGCTGGTCAACTGTATCGTATCATCATCGTGGTCCAGAAAATTACTTTGGTCCCTAAAAACTCGTTCTCTTCTGCCATTGGCAATGTCCTGTAATAAGGCCAACGCTGTCATTGCCATAGACAAAGGGTTTTATAAATTTGCACATGCTTTTATATGTTCTAACTTAATTGCATAATTGAGAACATTCCCATAAGATTCATGTGACAATACCCAGATAGCACATGTACGTCTGCAAGATGTCTGTTAAAGATCTCTTGATCTGGAAAGCATCTGCTGTGTACAAACGTCTGGCAGACATCTGTAATATGTCAGTTTTACATACATTCTAAATCATAAACATCTTAAAGACATCTAATAGATGTCTATTTGACATCTGATAGGAAACGTCCAATAGACGTATTGCAGATGAGCAAACTATGTCTTGCAGATGTCTTGCAGATGTAAATGCAGATGTCAAATAGACGTCTCCGAGATGTATGTGTGCTATCAGGGTAGTAAGTCAATTATCCCATTTTGTCAATTAAAAAATTAATAGCAATGTTTCTCTCAGGTGGTGTTGCGATAGACTTGTAGAATACTTCGTAGTCTAATGTTTGTAACTTCACTTCATTGCCAACGGACAAAAAACATGAGAAATGTATGTACGCCAGACATGAAGTTGGCGTGGAGAAACGCACATTCTCATGGTAATTTCACTGTTAGTAAATCCAACCGTGAGCGTGAAAACTGGCATAAGCAAAGTTTAAGTGGACCAAGAGGTGGACCAAGTGAAAAAGGATCCTTTTTTGGTCCACTTAAGCAGTAATGGTGTCTCAGACCTCTTTGTGTTCAGACTGTTGCTATTTAGATCTAGTCCAGTTCAGTGTTTGATGGCTGACATTATGGCCTCCAAAATTGGAATATTTTTATCTTTTGCACAAAAATATAAGTTTTGTACACCTTTGTAATATTTATTTTGAATAGTTTTCCTTGTTTTGTAATTATGTTTATTTCATAGCACACATGGTTTCTGCAGGATGTGCAGGAAGCTCAAATTTAAGCCTTTTTAAGACCTACACAGATAAAATTATTGCCACATGAGTGAGGTAGGGCAATGTCTATAGTAACATTAACTGTGAAACGACTGTAAAAAGCATGATTTACAGTTCATATAGGCCTACAGGTTTTCAAAAATAAAAAAAAATAATAAAATGATGAACTTCACATTTCAGCCTTTAAGAAAAAAGTCGAAAAGTATCAATGATTATATTTATGGTTTAGTGGTTTATTGGCTGGTTTAATATCAATTATTATATTAAACCAGAAAAAGGGCTGATTAAAAATCCTAATTCATTCTCTGCCAGTAGGTGGTGCTTTTTTCACAAATATAACGGTTTCCCCGGTAATGGCAGTAAACAAAGCAGTACAGCACCTCACTTTGAAACGTGCAGTGCTCATATTTATCCAATAATATCATACCCTTTTTAATTTTAATAATCACATTACGCTATATGGCAATACTTGTCTTTTGAAAAAAAAAAATGCATATTAGTAATGGTAATTCTCATACTAGGCTGCTGTACTAGAACTACAGTAATGCACAGATCAGTACATTGATACACATGCAATGACTTTCTCAGATGTTTACGTTCGACTGAGACAAAACCAACTGTGTATATGTAAACCATGGGTGTTTTGACACAATAGACGCTAAAGAGAGCGTAGCTTAGTTCCCGCTGGAACGTGCATGCTAGTAAAAACATACATCAAAAAGTTTAAGCTGGCAAGGCACACTGCCGCGTCACTTACACAGTTTGAAATTGGTTGAAATGAAAATAAACGAGTGTACATTGTGAGCGAATAATTTGTAGCGATCTGCCAGAAGCAGCAGTCATTATGAACGATGCTTGTATGGAAACATCTGATGACCAAACTACATCGGAATTCGTGAATGGAAAAAAAACAAAAACAAAAACAAAAACAACAACAACAACAACAACAACAACAACAACAACAACAACAACAACAACAAGTGAGCCCGGGTCGATTTGTGTTCACAATGCACGTTTTTAGCGAATCATACCTTTAGCCAAAAGCAAACCGTACTCAGACCACCTCCCAAGATGGTTTCGGTTCGGTTCGCTTCTGAGGGGTCTGAGATTGTTTGGAGTGTTCACATATGGGCCAAAAATTATGAGAACAGTGCTCAGACCCCCAAAAAGGACCAAGTGTGAAAACACCCTTAAGCAGTCTGCCGTTCACTGGCCAAAAAGGGCGTTCGCAGAACTGGAGTTGAACTCAGGGCAAAAAACAGGAACATAGGAAAAAAACTTGGAGGGAGAGCAGTCCTGGGCAGCAGGGAAAGGGGCGCCAATGTAGGCGGTACAGTCAGGTCCGGAGGAGAGAGAACAGCAAGCTGCAGGTAACTGGGAGGCTAGACAAAACACTGGTAAATAGTTTGACAAGACACGACTAGACAAGACACGATCAGATTTGACTTGATCCAGAAAGAGCTTTAGGTTCACAGACAGATTGGTAGCGAAGCACAATAATCTGGCGAAAAGCCTAGGAACATGCAGAGAGAAATAACTAACTAAGAAATAAACTAAAACACTGTCTAATACTTGATCTCTGCTCTGTCAATTCTTCGTCGTCTGTTAGGAACCTAGGTGTGCTATTTGATAGCAATCTTTCCTTCGAAAGCCACATTTCTAGCATTTGCAAAACTGCATTTTTCCCATCTCAAAAATATATTGAAATTACGACCTATGCTCTCAATGCCAAATGCAGAAATGTTAATTTATGCGTTCATGACCTCAAGGTTAGATTATTGTAATAATTTATTGGGTGGTTGTTCTGCTCGCCTAACAAACAACTCCAGCTGGTCAAAAAATGCAGCAGCTAGAGTTCTTACTAGAACCAGAAACTATGACCATATTAGTCCGGTTCTGTCAACACAACACTATTAAATATCGTACAGATTTTAAAATCTTACTTATTACTTATAAAGCCCTAAATGGTTTAGCACCTCAGTACCTGAGGGAGCTCCTATCACGTTATAGTCCTTCACACCCGCTGTCTTCTCAAAACTCTGGCAATTTGATAATACCAAGAATATCAACTGTGGGTGGCAGATCATTTTCTTATTTAGTGCCCAAACTCTGGAACAATATACCTAACACTGTTCGGGAGGCAAACACACTCTGTCACTTTAAATCTAGATTAAAGACTCATCTCTTTAACCTGGCCAACTCATTTCTATAACTCAAATCCCTTAATTGTTGGCCTGGGATTGTTAGGCTGCATTAATTAGGTCAACAGGAACGGGTACACTTCCCATTAGGGCTGGGCGATACGACGATATTATCGTATATCGACGATGTCTCCTAAGAATCACGATGTCGATCTCTATAGTCAGTACCATACGATAATCGACAATATCGGAAAATGACAAATTATAGGCTAAAAATAGGAAGTCGCCAAATATATTTTAAATAGCCTAGTAGTTACCATACACTTACCTTTTTTGTGTTTTTAATGCATGCATACACCTTAAAGCGCATCATTAAAGTTATTACGGATAAGACGCTTTATCTATTTTCATTGTGAGAAGCGCCTTAACAAACAACAAATGCGGTAGCCTTTGACTACAAGTTTAAAATATCTTTAGAAATATTACACATTTATATATAACAGAACAGAAATAATAGACATACTATAATTAAGTGAATGAAACAAAGAAAAGCTAATCAGATAAAAAGAAAATAACTTGACTGCGGAGTGTGGAACGCATGGCACGAAAAAAAAAAAAAGTTTATTCAGGACACAATGAATCACATTTTAGATATTTATTGACAAACTGCTTTAAACAGTAACCCATGTAGGTTACTCTACAAATTTCTTTTGAAAACAAATTATGTTGCGTCTAGGGCTGTGACGGTCCCCATGACAGCCGCGCCACCGCGGTCATCGGTTGCCACCGCTTCACACAATCAATAACAAGCATAAAATACAGTGTTTCTGCAACAATTTTCTGCCGTGGCCATAGTGTCCCCGCCGGCAGCAGCAGCGAGCGCAAGCGCCTTCGCCGCTGCTGGAAGAGATCCACGTTCATACGCACACAATAGGCTAAAGCTTGCAAAGCTCCGGGGTAATTACTATGAATGTGTCGGAGGGAAATAAGGACATGCTTGAATGAATTATTAATAAACTAGTGTTTTCTGAGCCAGTATCGCAAAGATGACGATCCTGACTCGCCATCTGCTCATTGGACGCGCCTTTAGAGTAGGGATGGGCGGATCGATCCTGAAGTATCGATACTTTCGATACTGACGTTGTATCGAAAGGATCGATCCTCACATAAAAATATCGATTCTAAAGTGCATTTTTAACCATTAATTTAATTTATTTAGCAAGAAATTAGGTGCATAAAATAAGCCTATAAGAGGAGCAATATACTATTAGCGAATTATTGTGTAGGATAGAATACTCCTGCTCATCGGAACACACGCAAATGCTGAAAGACAGAACTAATCAATCACAGATAGCGTTCGCTGCTGACGCTTCGCTTACAGTGCTTGTTCAAATAGGGCAATAGAAGCAGCACAACTATTTTCAACATCGATAATAATCAGAAATTATGTTTCTTGAGGAACAAATGATATTTAGAATGATTTCTGAAGGATCATGTGACACTGAAGACTGGAGTAATGATGCTGAAAATTCAGCTTTTACCACAGCTGCTTTTTAAATTACAATTTTCAAAATATTAAAATAGAACATAGTTATTATAATAGTTATATTTCCCAATATTGCCGTTTTTGCTGTATTTTTGTTACAATAAGTGCAGCCTTGGTTAGCATGGTTAAAGACACATTACAAAATCGTACTGACCTCAAACTTTTGAACAGTATAGTGTACATGAAGTATTTATTTAATTAGTTAACTATTTGTGCTAAAGTTTCACCTTTAGGGGTACAACAGCCTGGCAGCCTTTTACAAAAAAATAACCATGGTTTTACTACAGTAACCACATTTTCCACATATTTGTAGCAAAAATGCAGTAACAACAAATTTACCATGGTTAACACTTTCTCTCTCTCTCTTTCAGCTTGCTTCCTTTTACCATGGTTAACACTACAGGAACATTATTTCGCCTTAAAATTTGTAGCAAAAACCATTGTAATAATAATTAATAATGATAATAAGAATTTCATTAATTTTTATTTTAAGTAATTTTAGTACTTCTGTAACACTATGGTTGTTTTTGTACTATTTGTACACCTTTCTACCTTATCTACCCTTAATGTGTGTGTACTTGTATGGTATTAGTGTGCTTCCTGGCTTTTAGGGGTAGAGAAGGTGCACCTTTGAGGTTACTGCCCCAGTAAAGAGCTAAAATACAATTTTGGTACATTTCATTTATAGACTTTCAAATATAATGTTAAGTGAGTATAATTACTTGTTTTATTCTTTTAATAATTTAAAAGATCAGTTTAGTTTAGAGGTATCGGTATCGGTATTGATATCGACGATACTGGGCTTGAAAATATCGGTATCGGATCGAAAATAAAATAAGAGGTATCGCCCATCCCTACTTTAGAGAGAAACGCATCTCTATGGATTTTATAATCAAGGAGTTTTTGTTTTCAATTAGATTTTTTTTTTTTTTCTTTGTTATGTTTCAAAATGATATATCAACACCGCGCCACCGACGGTAGTTGGTTCATTACCACCGCGGTGGAAAAAAAACTGCCACCGTCACAGCCCTAGACTTGCGTGTTTTTTTTTCTTTGGAAGGCAGTCATTAATGGCATCAAGCAGTTCATTCTTAGTTTGCTCCAATTTGTTCAAATTAAAGCCACCTCTGTAGCGGGGATCAAGCACAGTGCTGATTCTGAGTAGGCGTGGCAGGGCGGGGTAGACCATATTATCGAATATCATGATATTTTTAAAGGCGATAATCGATAAATTATTTTTGCCATATCGCCCAGCCCTACTTCCCATAACACCCGATGTACTCATTGCATCGTAAGCAGAACGGCATCTACGCTAATATTAGTCTGTTTCTTTCTTATTCCGAGGTCACCATAGCCACCAGATCCAATCTGTATCCAGATCAGATGGTCACTGCAGTCCCCCAGATCCAGCCCATACCCAGACCAGATGGTGGATCAGCACCTAGAGACGACCTCTACAGCCAGTCAGTGGAGACCATGTCAACTAGATGAGCCCCAGAGATGGATCCACAGTGAAGACCTCGTCACCTAGACGGCCATCGGCACAAGACCACAGGAATCAGATGAGTCCTCTGCGTCTGGCCGGAGGAGAACTGGCCCCCCGACTGAGCCTGGTTCTCCCAAGGCCTTTTGCTCCATTCGGTCACCGATGGAGTTTTGGTTCCTTGCCGCTGTCACCTCTGGCTTGTTTAGTTGGGGACACTTAATTTCAAACGATATCGTATACTATTTGAACTGAACTGAGCTGAATGATGACATCATTGTATTCAATGATGAACTGCCCTTAACTGAAAAATTGAGTGTTTCCTGTTGCCCATTTGCATTATTGTTGCATTATTTCCTATCTAATACTGTACAGCCGCTTTGTCACAATCTGCATTGTTAAAAGCGTTATATAAATAAAGGTGACTTGACTGACTTGACAAATACTGAAAATATTATTCTAAAAACTTCATGTACTGTGTCCAATCTATCCTCTTCAAATTAACGTCCACCACAGCAGCCAGAGGCGCAAGTCGGAGCAGCTTTTAATATTCCATGGGTAGGCATAGCATTCAACTGGGGGCGGCTGCCACTAAGCCAAATTAGACAATTAGACAATTAGAACCAGCTAATCAAGCTCCTACTAGACACTTCCTAGCAGGTGTGTTAAGGCAAGTTGGAGCTAAACTCTGCAGGACACTGGCCCTCCAGGACTGAGTTTGGGCACCCCTACACTAGGCATGTCACATTGGGTGAGGGATGCTGTGGCTAGGGCTGTGACGGTGGCAGATTTTTTTCCACCACAGTGGTAATGGACCAACTACCGGTGGTGGCGCGGTGTTGAGATATATATATATATATATATATATATATATATATATATATACAGGGGTTGGACAATGAAACTGAAACACTCGCCAATATAGTATTGGAGGTCTCATGGCTATATTTGCTGTCTGGTGCCCAATCTTCACTTACTGTACATTACACCAGTTAGAGCAGAGTGTAAAGTTTCATTATGTGCACCCAATGGTTCAAACATTGTACCTTGAAGGTAGTGCTCTGTATCAGGATAATAATGCACCAATACACACAGCAAGACTGGTGACAGACTGGTTTAATGAACATGAAAATTAAGTTGAACATCTCCCATGGCCAGCATAGTCACCAGATCTGAATATTATTAAGCCACTTTGGGGTGTTTTGGAGGAGCGAGTCAGGAAACGTTTTCCCACATCAGCATCACATAGTGACCTGGCCACTGTTCTGCAAGAGGAAAATGGCTCAAAATCCCTCTGGCTGCTTTGCAGGACTTGTATTTGTCACTCCCACGATGAAATGATGTTGTATTGGCTGCAAAAGGAGGCCCAATATCATACTAATTGTGATCTAAAACCAGGTGTTTCAGTTTCATTGTCCAACCCCTGTATACCCAGCCAACATGTGTATGTGGGCCCCACATGGTTTCTGCTGGGTCTTCATGGGTACCAAGTGGGCAAGGTCCCAAAATGGGCATCTTATCTGGGGCCCACTTGGGTCAGCTAAGTAGGTCCCACATGGGCAAAAACAGTCCCTATGTGGGACCTAGTTGGGTCACAAATGGTAAATGAGTGCTTGGGCTCGAAATGGGCAACACAAATGGGGCCCATATGGGTTTAACAAATGGGTTAGACATGGGCAAACACAATTAATCCCATATAGGCTGCCTGCACTGGCCCAAGGCGGTACCCACAAAGGCTACCTCTATATGGGCTCATAATGGGGAAACACATATGGGGCCCTCTTGGTCAAACCATATGGGTCAAATATGGGCTGACACAATCAGTCCCATATAGGCTGCCTACATGGGCCCAAGGTAGTACCCACAAAGGCTACCTCTATATGGGTTCAGAATGGGGAAACACATATGGGGCCCTCTTGGTCAAACCATATGGGTAAAACATGGGCAAACACAATCAGTCTCATATAGGCTGCCTACATGGGCCCAAGGTAGTACCCACATAAGCTACCTCTGTATGGGTTCTGAATGGGGAAACACATATGGGGCCCTCTTGGTCAAACCATATGGGTAAAACATGGGCAAACACAATCAGTCTCATATAGGCTGCCTACACTGGCCCAAGGTAGTACCCACATAAGCTACCTCTCTCTGGGTTCTGAATGCTTAAACACATATGGGGCCCTCTTGGTCAAACCATATGGGTAAAACATGGGCAAACACAATCAGTCCCATATAGGCTGCCTACATGGGCCCAAGGTAGTACCCACATAAGCTACCTCTGTATGGGTTCTGAATGGGGAAACACATATGGGGCCCTCTTGGTCAAACAATATGGGTAAAACATGGGCAAACACAATCAGTCTCATATAGGCTGCCTACACTGGCCCAAGGTAGTACCCACATAAGCTACCTCTCTATGGGTTCTGAATAGGGAAACGCATATGGGGCCCTCTTGGTCAAACCATATGGGTAAAACATGGGCAAACACAATCAGTCCCATATAGGCTGCCTACATGGGCCCAAGGTAGTACCCACATAAGCTACCTCTATATAGGTTCAGAATGGGGAAACACATATAGGGCCCTCTTGGTCAAACCATATGGGTAAAATATGGGCAGACACAATCAGTCCCATATAGGCTGCCTACATGGGCCCAAGGTAGTACCCACAAAGGCTACCTCTATATGGTTTCAGAATGGGGAAACACATATGGGGCCCTCTTGTTCAAACCATATGGGTAAAAAATGGGCAAACACAATCAGTCCCATATAGGCTGCCTACATGGGCCCAAGATAGTACCCACATAAGCTACCTCTGTATGGGTACTAAATGGGGACACACATATGGGGCCCTCTTGGTCAAACCATATGGGTAAAATATGGGCAAACACAATCAGTCCCATATAGGCTGCCTACATGGGCCTGAGGTAGTACCCACAAAGGCTACCGCTATATGGGTTCTGAATGGGGAAACACATATGGGGCCCTCTTGGTCAAACCATATGGGTAGAACATGGGTAAACACAATCAGTCTCATATAGGCTGCCTACATGGGCCCAAGGTAGTACCCACATAGGTAATCTTTGTATGGGTTCTGAGCAGGGAAAGACAAGTAGGGCCCTCTTGCCAAACTATATGGGTCAGACATTGGGCATACACAATCAGTTCTTTATAGGTTTGCTACATGGGCTCAAGGTAGTACCCACATGGGTAATCACTGTATGGGTTGTGAATGGGGAAATACATATGGGGTAGTGATGGGTCATTTGTGATGATGATCTGTTTATTGTGTCTGTTATGTGACAAATGAATGAAAGACTCTGAAGGTAAAGTAATTATTCATGTTCCCTACAAATTATGTCTAGGTGCATTATAATAATTTCCTCATTTAGAATATGATCAAGATTGCATAGGTAGGTGTTTTCAGGGAATTTGGTTGGTAAAAGTAAAGATTCATTCTTCATTTTGATGAAGGACATCAAACGAGAGAGTCAGTAAAATGACCCAAACTTCCCATCACTAATATGTGGTAGGGTGACCAAACGTGCCACTTTCCGGGGACACATTCGAAAGGATGGAGCGTCTGCTCTGCTCTCTATAGTTGTTGCGGTACTTTGATGTCATACAATAATCAATCAGCGCAGCGAAAACAACCAACACCTGGTTATTTTAGGCAATTTAGAAATCATGTGCTGAACGTGTCCCCGGGTAGTGCCATGTCTGGTCATCCAAATAGGGCACCCTCTTGGGTAAGACATAAGCATTCTGGGTAAGACATGAGCAAACATAATCAGTCCCATATAGGCTGACTGCATGGGCCCTAGGTAGTACACATATAGATACTAGGTGCAGAGTGGGCAGTGGGTGTGGTATCTATGTGGGTACAGTATTAACCTTATTCTCCAGAGAAAGAAGTGCATCACCATCTTTAAAATATTGTCTTTAAACTTCCATTTGTGCGGTAGCTCTGTATATTTCTATGGCATTTCTGTCTAAGTAATTTAGTTAGTAAAGTGGATTTATGTATTATAGAGTTAACAAAAGTTATTGTAAACACTGTAATGTTTAAAGCAAATATCTTATCAAATGTCAGTAGACCAGAAAGATTTTAAAATGAGAGGTTTATTTATAAATCTGTTAGAACACCTTGGAAATACAACCAGAAGACAGCAAATGTAGCACTAAAAAGGGATGCAGCTACATAAAGTCAATAGGCTATTGGTCTGCAACTCCAGTCCTGAAGGGCCAGTGTACAGCAGACTTTAATTTCAACACTAATTAAACACCTGACTCTAATTCACAAATCATTCTGAACACTGTGATTAGCTTGTTTGGTGTGTTTGGTTAGAGATAGAACTAAACTCAGCAGTACATTTAGTTCTCAGGACTAGTTCACGATTCAGGAGTTGAAGAGCCCTGGAATATACAAATCAAGTTAGACCCAATGTGCCATCGGCATTGGCCTACAAAGCACATGCTTATCTCCATATAATTATTTCAAAATCTGTGCAAATGGTTCAAAATATCCAGAAAATGGTCACTGTGCAATATGAAGAATGGGTTACAGAAGGCTAATTATCTATCAAAATAATGGGATTATAGTGGCTTTGAGATTGGTAGAAGAACTAAAACCCATAGCAACAGCTGCTGCCTGATTCCACAGAAGTACTCCAGAGTTTTATAATCAGTTGGTTGGTAACAGATAATGAAATAGCCCAAGTGAAGAAAGACAGAAGGGACATTTATGTTTCTGATGGGAAAAATCCAATGTATATCCAGAAATCGTATTTGCAGCATATGATACAGGGGTTCCGAATAAAGTGCTGTTTCATTCAGTTAGCATATTGTGTTTTGTGTTCAGTTTTCTTTTTGGACCAACAGTACAGACTTTTCTTTTCAGTCTAGTCGGCACATGACCGACCTTCAAAGTTGAAATATGATTGAAATAATGTCAGCTGCTGTTTTAACATTGACACAAATTGATAATGTATAATGCTAAATCATTCAAATTTGGTTTTAACAATTTAAATCTTAAAATAAATAAATAAATAAATAAATAAAAAACAGATCTGTATGTTGAATAAATGTAATGTCTTTAACAAGAAATATCTGCCTTTTGAATGATTATGATGATTAATATTTTATTTATTAGCATTTTATGATATTTTGATCAAAACACCTCTTCAAAATCCAAATGTATATGTACAATTTTAATTATTAGCATTAGTAACAATAATTATAATAGATACAGCTTTAATCTCAAAAGAGCAGTGAAAACACTGTTTGACCAATTAATCAAATAATACAGCCAAAAATAAATAAATAATTAAATAAAACTAAATACACACACGTTTGTTTAAAAAAAACAAAAACTTTATTTTCCGTTACCACTCTGAAACAATTTCTATTGGTTGTTTCACCTGGTTGCTTTCATCAAGATTGGTTAATCTGACTGTCATTCACAAAACTGGCCAATGACAGCCTCGCGCGCCTTTTTGCTCGTGCAGTTTGAAAATATACTAATCAGTTTGGTGATGTACGTGCCACTGATCCGTAAGATTACTCGCTCGCGCAGTTCCTGATTATGTGCCTGTTAAATTCATTGTAAACTAATTTGAACTGTGACATGTCAGCGGAGAACAGAAGATGGAATGTGAACACAGAGGAAGGGGCAGACTGGATGTGTGAGATCCCGAAAACATGGCGATGTCAGGTAACAAAACATTTTTCAGTCAAACCATCATAAAGTTATGATTTGTGCCCATAATTAATGAATGTGAGTGAGAGGAAAAAGGGAGAGGCTAATCGCGATTAGCATATTAGCGCGCTGGCTATATTAGCACATATTTCAATGTAAATTAGTGTTTGAAGTTGCTGTGTGTTTGTGTGTATTAATGTTTAGTTTAAAACTCAAACTCATGAGAAGTAAAGGAGCACTGGAATAAGTGAAGTGAATGATTAAACTGTAATTTACACTCGAAAACACTGGAATATATGGGAGAGTTGAGAGTGTTGTATGAGAATGTAATGTTTGTTTTTTTTTACTTCACCTCTTCAAATACTGGTAACTTCTAATGATAAGATATTGACAATGATAAGACATTTTTAGATCAAGCACACGTTTTTCAGGGAAAACAGACACCCAATACAGAGACTACAGTAAAATGTTAGTCAGTTTTAACCACTGTTTCCAGACCTGAACTATGATTATAATCATGATAAGTACATTTGTAAGACATTTCCTCCACTGGTGATAGAAAATCTGAGTAACTTTTTTTCCCTGTTGTCTTTCTTTTTCTGAGGTGGCACAAAGAAAGGGAAATAGGTCTTGTCATCATCTTCAGTCCTTTATTTCATTCACTGGAGAACATCACAGCCTTCAGATGTGTCATATCAGGATAAATGCAACTGCAGGTAAAATTCTATTATATTAGATGTAATTGTGGTGTACAAATTGGCTTTTTTTAAGATACAGTTGTATTTACCTTGCAAAGATATATATGGGAAGAGTCCATTTTTTTGTGAATCCTCTTTGTCTTTCTTTTGGGGATTTACATTTTTCTGATGGGATTGTTATGCATTAAGTTCATGTTTCGATCATAACTAACAGTTTCAAAACTGACAATTTGTTTATGTTGCTAAAATGGCTGATAATGGCAAATTTCAGTACAATTTAAATATGTTTTGTTTAAGAATGTTTAAAGAAATGGTAAAAAAAAAGAAAAAAAAGAAATGTTTTTTTTTTTTTAAGGACTCGTCGGGCCCACCCACTACAGATTCACCAAGGATCCAGCTGATCACTGCCAATTTGGAGGAGGATTTTCCTTTATCTGCTACATTGCATCCTCACTTCTGGTATGAATTCACTGACTTTTTGTGATATGTGAGATGTTTTGGTTTTACTAAATGTAGTGGTTTTGCTTAATTTGATTTTACATAACTTTCTTAAAGGGAACGTTCACCCCAAAATGAAAGTTCTGGCATCATTTACCCTTAATCACCCTTATGTTTTTCCAAACCTGTATGAATTTCTTTCTTCTGTTGGAGACAAAAAAGATTTTTTGAAGAATGTAGATAACCAAACAGTTCATAGTAGCCATTAACTTCCATAGTAGGAAAAAAAAAATACTATGGAAATCATTAGGGCCCGCCAACTGTCACCAAAGTTACCAACGTTTGGAACAACATAAAGGTGAATAAATGATGACAGAATTTTCATTTTTGAGTGAACTATACCTTTAATACAATGTATAGTTATGATTCTGAATTAAATGTGTAATGTTTCTCTTCAAATATTATCATAAATAGATGGAGACACATTATCAGAAATTAGAGCTGCGCGATTAATCATTTAAAGATCATAATCTCGATCCAAACCCCACTTAATCTTATTCGTATATGACTAACACCGTGTCTACAACAGAGGTGACAGTTGTCATGGCGTGACAGTCTGTCTACACTAGATGTGACCAAGCGAACGCTGAAAATCATTTAAAGGGGTCATCGGATGCAAAACTCCTTTTTACAAGTTTGAACATAAATGTGTGTTGACAGTGTGTGTACACAACCACCCTATAATGATATAAATTCACCCAGTGGTATTTTATTAATCTTAATATGGGAAAAATCCAATGTAATCCAGATAATATGCCTTTTTTCAAATAAGGTCATTGTCAGCGTCTTGTCGGTGTGACGTCACACCGACCAAAGCCGCTCCTACGATAGTTGATTGACATGACAGTTTTATCTTAAACCCGCCCTAAATGAGCCGAGTGAGCGCTGAGAACAGTCCGACCACCATTATTGTTTCGACTCTGGTGCAGGGGATAACAAGACTGTCTCCGACTGAGCGATTGAGGTGTTCTGTTGTTGGATGCAGTAATGCACATAGTAGCACTCATCATTTACTCCCGACATCTGAGCTGCTGAAGATGCAGAGGATCAACGTTACTTTTGTTTTTGAAGGAAATGCGCCCGGCAGCCTACATAAATGCGTCTATGTTCACGCGAATCATTTGTAATCTAGTTTCACCTACAGCAGAAGTGAGTATATGGGAGTTTTTTATGCATCTTTGGAATTCGCCTTTTCCTAATAATGTGCTAGTTAGCAAGTTATGCGGTTAAATGCGGCTAAAGTAAACATTACTGATCGTCACCCCACAGAAGAGAGGGGTGGAATGGCAGAGCTCATTAGCGTTTAAAGGAACATGCAACAGAATGGCTCACTCTAAAAAGGGCTGATTTTGACATGGTAAAATGGGTGGGTTTTTTTACACTACCACTGAGAAATTTTAAGCAAAATTTGTAGGTATAAATTTGTGGAAAATGGACACCCGATGACCCCTTTAAACTTTGTCAGTATGTCATAAATAAAACGAGGCATCAGTTTGCCAGCGGGGATTTGTTGTGTCGTGCCGCGCCGCATCCAGTGTAGAGAGTACACTAGGTGCAATTCCATCACGGATTTGCACAAAACTTTTGTGATGTTGTCAATAAAACAATGTTGCGAAATTACAGCGTTTTCATTAACCAGTGTTATGAGACTAAAACGTAATTTTTTTCCGTCTCACGATAAGTCATGGCGATGGATGTTCATAGGTTTACGTATGTCACAGCCACCGCACTAGCCATTAATTTTAATTGTAGGAGACGTAGGCAACTATCTAAACAGGTGCAGCATGGAGAGCTGGTGTAAACACAAGCTTTGACTAGAGTGGCCGCGATCAGTTCCGCAAACTTTTGCAGTGTAAATAAAAGGTTATCCAAGCTTTAATGGCAAGGAAAGCCCCTTATTCAAGCATTGTGTAGTCAATGTTTGTATAAGCAGCCACATATGAGGTGTTTTTTTTTTTTTTTTTTTTGAGGTTATAGAACATTAAAAATGATCAATGTGACTTATGTACGCAAGGTAGCCTGTAAATGCAAAAAAGCTGTTTTAATTGCAGTTTTGCAAAATATACCTTTTTAAATTGCCTGTAAAACCACCTCATGCGAGCTTAAAAAAAAAAAAAATCAAAAATCGATACATGGGACTTTTTGCGAAATACAGTATTGTTTCACCAACAAAAAAATGGTTTTAGTTTTGTAGTGTGTCAGTAGGAAATATCAGTTTACATTTCTAAACATTCATTTTGCCATTAATTGTAATAATCCAGTGAGATTATTGTTTGCACAAGGAGTCTGCCAACAGCCAGTGCTCCACACAGAGATCTGATCTCACCATCATCCAGTCTGTCTGGAATGACATGAAGAAACAGAACAAACTGAGACAGACTAAATCCAGAAGAACTGTGACAACATCTCCAAGTTGCTTTAAGAAACCTACATGCAAAGTACTGTTAAATGTTTTAGGCGCTTGTGTAAAAATGCTGTAAAATGAGGATGCTGTCAAAAATAATGCCATAAATAGATTTTATCAATTAACTTCTATTACCTAAATTAAATCAACATTTGGTAAACCATATTTGCGTTTAAAACAGCTTTTGCCCTAGGTACATTTGTGCATAAGTTTTCAGGTAGCTTTGCATGTAGGTTTCTTAAAGCAACTTGGAGATGTTCTTCTGGATTTAGTCTGTCTCAGTTTTTCTGTTTCTTCATGTCATTCCAGACAGACTGGATGATGGTCACATCAGATCTCTGTGTGGAGCACTGGCTGTTGTCAGACTCCTTGTGCAAACAAAAATCTCACTGGATTATTACAATTAATGGCAAACTGAATGTTTAGAAATGTAAACTGATATTTCCTACTGACACACTACAGCAAAAGATAGAAATAACTGACTTAAAACCATTTTTTTGTTGGTGAAAATACTAGTGGGCTAAGACTTTTGCACAGTACTGTAGATGTTTCCATTAGGCATATTTTCAATACGCAATTTTAGTTTGCGCAATTTGAAGGGTAATGGAAACACAGCTACTGGTTATAATGGTTTCTGTTGTATTTAGTCACGCTGTGCCGTGCTCCGCCACACCACGCTGCTCACGTCTGGTGTTGACATGGTGTAACCATCCATTTGTTTTAAAAAGCAAACTTAACATCTTATCTTTTTCGAATCCTGATTACGAGACGATGAGCCACAAAGCTTTGTGTTGTGCTGCTTATACTAACCAAGCAATAAAAATACCCTTTCTCATGCTTAAAACAAGGTGTCTACAAATCAGAGTCTGAAACAGTCACTTGGACAATGTTGTCCTACACCACTTCACAGTTGATAAGTAGAAAGAGAATTTTTGATTGACATTGCAGTCATTTATTATGTTCTTTAATATAATATTACAACAACATCAGCTCATTTTGTGCATCATTTTGAATAGCTGGCAAAAACAAAAAATCTGTCGTCATTTACTTGCCCTTGAGTTGCTCCAAGTAAAAGTTATTGTTTTGTAGTATTTTAATGTGTAAGTAACATAATATTTCACGTTTACTAAACACATTGTAGAAAAGTTGGCTATTGGAATAGCCTGTAAACGAGCACCTTTACTTTTACTCTGTTTTCCTTACTGTAGTGGAGGGCAGCATCTTCATACCTCATCTTCCTGACAAATTTTAAAATGTCCTATTTTTAAATATATTTGTATATATATTTGTTTTGCAGAGGCTCTTAAGAATACTGCACTGATGTCAAAGATCAACCAGCAAGAATCTGAGAGGGAACTCTCAAAATGGTTTACTGGGACAAGAGACAGAGGAAGACTGAGGGTGTCTAGAATGCACAAATGTCTGTCTGCAGTGTAAGCAGTACTGAAAAATGTTTAGTTGCTGCTGCTGCTTCTGTCTCCATTTTCTATGTGCAAATGTTCAAACCTTTCAGTAAACACTGGTTCAAATACAAGTTCAAAATATTTGTTAACTTTAACAATTACATAATTTTAACAATTAGGTATCAGAATATAGCATAATATGATGGGTAGTTTCAATAAAATTGAAATTTGAAAAGATTTTAATCTCACCGTGTACTGCTGTATGCTAATGCTTTAAAACTTTAAAACTTTAAAACTTCTTTTTTTTTAATCCCACTTGCAAGCCATAATTTATCCCATGTAGTTCCCACATAGAGTTTGAAGATGGGACCTAGGTAGGTTTTGTGTGTGTTTCATAGTTGGGCCCCACCTTAAACCCAGTGAAATCCTAAATAAAACACACATTGGTAAATTGCATGGGGCCAACATGGAACCCGTGGACAAACCCATGTAAAACCCATATTTAGATAGAACCCAGATGGGTTTTGCATATGTTCCCTAGATGGGCCCCACCTAAAGCCCAGGTAAATCCTGCATAAAACCCACATGTGTATGTTGCATGGGGCCAACATGGAACCCGTGGACAAACCCATGTAAAACCCATATTTAGATAGAACCCAGATGGGTTTTGCATATGTTCCCTAGATGGGCCCCACCTAAAGCCCAGGTAAATCCTGCATAAAACCCACATGGGTATGTTGCATGGGGCCAACATGGAACCCGTGGACAAACCCATGTAAAACCCATATTTAGATGGAACCCAGATGGGTTTTGCATATGATCCCTAGATGGGCCCCACCTAAAGCCCAGGTAAATCCTGCATAAAACCCACATGGTTATGTAGCATGGGGCCAACATGGAGCCCGTGGACAAACCCACTTAAAACCCATATTTCAGCCCATGTAGTAAAGATGGGGCCAAGATGGGTCTTTCACATGTTGCCCAGTTGGGACCCACCTGTTGGCAAGTGTGATCCCACATGAAACCCATGTGGGCAATTGGCATGGGGCCATTATGGAACCCACGGACAATCCCATACAGAGCCCATTTTTCAGCCCATTTCAAACCCACATGGGCCCCACATGTAAATGTTAGCTGGGTTAAAGCTGGGACCGAGATGGGTCTTGCACATGTTTTCCAGTTGGGTCCCACCAAGTGGCAAGTGCAATCCCATATGGAATCCATGTGGGCAATTGGCATGGGGCCATTATGGAACCCACGGACAATCTCATATAGAGCCTATTTTTCAGCCCATGTCAAACCCACATGGGCCCCACAATCAAATGTTAGCTGGGTTAAAGCTGGGACCAAGATGGGTGTTGTGCATGTTGCCCAGTTGGGTCCCACTTTGTGACAAGTTCAATCCTATATGAAATCCATGTGGGCAGTTAACATGGGGCCATTATGGAACCCGCGGACAATCCTATATGGGGCCCATTTTTCAGCCCAGTTCATACCCATATGGGCCCCACATACAAATGTTGGCTGGGTATACACACTTTTTTTTTTTTTTCTTTTTAAATGAGGCTCAAAAATGAACAAACGTACGCGTTTATTTCAGCCTACAAAACACTAAAGTAAATATCAAAGAAATTATACAGTTAAATAAGAAAGTAGCCAAAATAAGAACGGTAAATATTAAGCAAACATTTGTTGCATAAGTTCGTAACAACTTCGCCCAACCCTTGTCCGACGGCTCATCAAAATTACCGACCCGAGTCCGACTGGAGCCCGAGTCTTTTCTCTCTCTTTCCCATTACACTGTTGCATCCATTAAAATAGCTCAGTTTTGTTTTTAATAGGAACGTAGTTATATTCTTTTTTCGTTTTTTTATAAAGTTAATTTAGAAATATGTTTGGAACATTTTTTTGTTTGTTAAATTAAGGTTTTTGCTTTTTTAAAGTAAGGACCAAGTGGCCAGAGGCAGGCATAGAGTTGATCACAGCCTATGTTTGATCAATTTTGCCTTCTCAAAACATCACGACTTGCCTAAAATAAAATCTTCATGCAGATCACAATGTTATTTTAAACATTTAACCTAGATAAATGCACGCTATTTTGCGCATACAATCGTTTGTTGGAGAGGGGAAGCTAAATGCGCTTTGCAGGACATGGAGGCGCCAGATTTAAATACGCCATAATCTTTGCTCATAAAGGTAAGCGTAATATATCATCCGGAACTGTAAAGGGTCTAATTTTATTTGCGTGCACTGACAATATCAACAAAATGTTGTGCTTTTGTAGAAATAAAGAAAACGAACAAGATGCGCTTTCTGATGTCTCGGTGTTGAACAGGAGCGCTGCACAAAAATGAAACGAAACTCAGCGAATACTTGCCTTACAGTCGGGATAAATATATCTATAGAAAGCTTCAAATTATTACTTTACTACTTTAAAACTAAAAACATAAAATCAAAAACAAAAACTGTTTCATTATAAATCCATAGAGATGCATTTCTCTCTAAAGGCGCGTTCAATGAGCAGATGGCAAGTCAGGATCGTCATCTTTGCGACACTAGAAAACACTAGTTTATTAATAATCCATTCGACTATCTCCTTATTTCCCCCGACACATTCATGGTAATTAGTTTTACCAGAGTTGAGCCACTGTACAACTCGGTCTATTTTCCTGTCGAGGGAAGTTTCGACCCCTTTAAGGACTTCCGTAGTAATCCTTTCAACCAGGCTATCGATCTCTGCCTTCCCCAACATTTTCCTCCAGCTGCTCTCCATTTTCTTTAGGGCGAGTGTGCTCATTATACCATGGTGTCAGACTGTTTTCCTTAATCTTCCTTAAGCGTAAAGGAGCAACCGTATCTAAGGTGCTAGAAAAGAGAGAGTCCATAGTTTGTGGTACATCATTAAGTTGTTCTGAGCTATTGGATATGCTGAGGAATTGAGATAAATAAATTTAAAAATAAATTACTTACAAAACAGTCCTTTGTGATGGTTCTACTATTTATAGCAAGGAGTTGAATTTAGCTATATCAAGTATACATGAGACTAGATGATCCAAGATATCATTTTTTGCTGCAGAAATTCAATGCCATTAATTATAGAGTTCAGATTGTCTATAAATGCTGATACCAATGCATCATTTTCATTATCAACATGGATATTAAAAATCACCAACAATCAAGACTTTATCTGCAGCCAGCACTAACTGGTAGAAAAATCAGCAAATTCTTTAATATAGCCTGTATGGTGCCCTGGTGGCCCTGGTGGCCTGTCATGTCTGAGACCTTTTCAATGTTTGTGTGCACACACAACAAACAACCTCGGGGAGTCCATACACTTTCAGTGTGGCGGCGTTGGTATTCTCATTCCCATCAGCATTCATGAAACGCTGCATCGAGTGTAGTTTTTGATGGGGAACATCTTGGATTACCTAACTGTAACGATGCTCCCTGAAAAAGCAGGAACGAGATACTGCACCCCATTGCTGCACTGTAGGCGTACATGAAAATCTCTTCAGACAAAGGTATAACCTGCAGATGTGCCCGGTTCACGTTGTTGTATTACAAATTTATAAAAGGTTAAACATAGGTTCCAATATAACAGCATGAACTGAAAAAGTTATGTATATTGTGATTTCTAAGAGCAGGCAGCCCAGGCCCTGAGACAGTAATCGTTTGTCTTTATGCAGGTCCTGAACATCTGGCAGGTTTCCCAAGTTAAGTGTGAATTCTACGCTCAAGGTACAACTGTACCTTTTGTTTCGCACCTATGCATTTGAATCACACTTGTATTCTAAATAGATCTAGGCTGGGGAAATTCTTTTACTGAGCTGATTTCCTGCACCGCATTGGCATGCTTTGTTTAGATTGATTCCACCTCCATGTACTCCTCCCCCTTGAAACATATATACTCTACTGTGTTGAACTTTTGTTAGGTGACTTTTTGATGACTGCAGCGTCACACAGCGAGTATCTGAATAAAGAGAAACTTCTGCTTAAAGATATCCAAACGTCTCCTGGTTTCTTAGAAAAAGTTTACAACAACGTCTTTTCATAACCTTTAATGTGTGTGCATTCCAATTATGTCCCTGTCCAAGGTTATTTAAGCCAAATTCTTGGCATGTTTGACACACATGCTTCACAACCAGTTGAACAAAGATTGTTCTCATCAGTGTAATAAAACGCACCATCTCCTTTGCGCTTTTTTCAGAGAACATTTTTACAATTAAGTAACCCGAGATGTTATGTAATAATAACTAATAAAGTAAGAAAGAGTTACACAGAAACTTAAATTGTGTCCTCAATGACTACACAAGCCCTCAGCACAGATCCTCAGTGAAGACCTCATTAACTAGACAACACCCAAGAACAATATGCTCCCAAAATATGCACCACTCTCAGGAACAGAAATATATTCCGAGCCCACTCAAAAAAGCATTAAGCTTACCTACATGTGGGGCATGAATGAATCCCTTCTGCGAATTTTGGCAAGAAACTATGGTTGTGTTGTTTGTCTTGATGATGATGATGACAACATGTTCTGAAGGTCATAGCCAGCATCTCTAGGCAATTTATGCCCCATGATTGATGCTCATCCTTCTGGTGAAACATAGTTAACACTGTCCAATGAAAGAGAGAAAAACTAAGGCCTCTCTTACACCTGTTATTAACATCTGCCTTGGATGTTGGTATTAACATCTTTGCTGCGTACAGCTGTGGCACATTGCTGTTCGCAGCTGGCATTACCCTTAGTCTCTGATGCATCTTTAGTGACCACTTGTGTACGGATCAAAAGATTCTTGTTCTCAAAGTTATTTTATGCCAAAACTATGCATCCATTTTATTGAGACAAAGTACATCTTTATTTTACAACCTTGTTTAAAGCCACCTAATACGGCAGTTTCTGTTAGTGTCAGTACACATTAGCTGTTCACATTACAACTAATGTGGTCATACGTGGATGTGGCTGTGACTTGATCCTAACACATTTATAACAACTCATGATTGAATTACTTGAGAACTTAATGTAATACCAGATCTGACAGGGTGTAAGATAATTTAAACCTGTATATTCAGGTCAAATGTTTAATCAAGCTCATAACAATGCACACACCTTTTTTCTTCTTCTTTTTTTTTTTTTTTTTTTTTTTGACAAAGAGAGGTTGGAAAGATAGCATCTTTCAGTTTGTGAAGTGGATTGTTTGTACAAGTGGAGAGAGAATTAAGCGAACAGAGCATACAGTATCTTTAAAGCCAACATTCCAAATGCTTAAAGACATAAAGCTGAAGATAGTGCTACCTTGCAACTTGCCTGTGACTTCAGTCTATTCTATACTTACTTCCGAACAATAAAACTGACATTCTGATGGAATATTTGGTCTAACTCTGATCATTCATTGATACAAAGTAGAAAACTGTGTATAACTTGTAGAGTTTCATGTTTGCCCTGGTTAGCCACAGCTAACCACACATTGTGCTCTGAAGTTACCATCAAGGAACAGATGTTTATCCCCAACACTGGAAATATATCAGGTCCAGGAGGCTGAGGCAAAGTAATCTCTCTGAGACTCCACTGATGTGTGACTTTAACAGAGGAGTTTCAGTTTACTGCATACATAAATAAGATAAGAAAAATGATAATCACTTTTGTAATTTGTAGGGTTAAGGTATATATGTAATATTGCTTCAAAAGTCAAAAACTATATTTTGTAATTGGCGGTAATGTGTAAACTTCAGAAACAATACCTTCTGGCTACTATTTTTTTTTTTTTTCCTTCAGTATAGATAGTTGGTGGAGTTCACATCTTAATTTTAAGAAATTCTAGCTATTCAGTTAGCAGATTCATTTGTCACCGAGAAAAGCAAACCACTGTAAAAATCTGGATTGAGATAGTGAACTACAATGAGCAAGAGCGTGTTAAAGCCACATATGTGTGGGTGTGATTCAGCCCAACATGATCTCATGATAATTCGTATCCATTTTACGTAATATGATGGGTTGTTAAATACGTTTATCCTTGTTGAAACTATATTTGACTATGCCACTCCAATTTACTTTGAGTAGGAGAGCCCAAGGCCACCAAAAGAGGGGTCCCGCACGGCTATTCAATTCAATGAATATACTCAAGGCAGAATTACTATAAATAACAGTTCACCTTTATTAAATACAATAAACACAGTCGCATCTGATTTTGCGCACAAGCTGGCCAAACACTGCTCATATGAGCTGGAAATACAGAAATTCAGAGGGTAGTACAACACTTCCAAAATCATACCAACTAATACAATGAACCAAAAAGAAATTACAATTTTCTTACACAGCACACTGAGTCCTTTGAGCAAGGCACCGAACCCCCAACTGCTCCCTGGGTGCTGCAGCGATAGCAATATGGCTGCCCACTGCGGTGTGTGTTCATGGTGTGTGTGTGTGTGTGTTTGTTCACTGCTCACTACTGTGTGTGTGCATTTGGATGGGTTAAATGCAGAGCACAAATTCCGAGTATGGGTCACCGTACTTACTCCTGCGTCATGTCACGTCCTTTCCTTTCCTTTCCTAATAAAATTGCTGCCACAATACCATGGTGTTACTACAGTAAATCCATGATAAATGATGGTGATGTGTAAATTGAAAAGCCTTCTGACTGTCTCGTTGCACACAGCTTTAAACTAGTTTGAATCACAGAGTCATTTGTGTTCATCGTTAAATTCAAGTGTTTCACACTGGATCTCACAGCGCTGTTTAGTGCTCACGTGACGGAGCCGTTCACATATCATGTCTCCTGCTGTTATGAAGCGGACGAGACACAGATGGTAAGTATATGCAATAACAGTTTATTATAAATGAGTTCAACAGACAGGATGAGAAGAACAGGTAAGTAGACAATCTTGAGAGAGTTTGAGAGCGTAGAATGAGAATGTAACCAGTTCTATTTCCGTTGTACCAACAGATGATCCGACGACGACGAAGCCAATGACGAACACCACAATCACACACCACAACTCACGGGAGGACACGAGGAAGGCGATCGCTGGGAATCTGAAGGAGAACGAGGAACCAACAAGGAGATCACAGGTAAGTGCAAACAGGTAAGTATGACAGGTAATAAGTTGAGCTCAGCGAGTCCACTTCGAATAGTCGAGCTTGGACAGGGATTGCAGGTTGGTGTGTGCTTTTATGTGGTGCTTGATTGATGAGATAATAGCTGTCAGGTGCTGGTGATCAGAACTCGGGTGATTGTGAGCGTTGCGTTGTAGTGAGGGTGGAGCCTGGCGTGGATGTAACATTACCCCCTCCTCCAGGGCCCCCTCCCGGGCCCTCTCCCGAGGCCGGGCCCCTCCGACGCCGGGGTGGTCTACCTCTGTTCCGAGGTGCTAGACGATCTGGGTGATTCTGATGAAACTCTGTCAACAGCGTTGGGTCTAAGATATCCTCACGAGACACCCAGGACCTCTCTTCTGGACCGTAACCCTCCCAGTCCACGAAATATTGTAGCCTACCACCTCGACGCCGGGAATTCAGGATTTCTTTGACCGTGTATATGGTTCCTTCTTCAGTGATCATTGGAGGAGGGGGTTCTTCACGGCCAGGCTCTGTGGAAAGAAGAGAGTCATGGTAAGGTTTCAACAGTGACACATGGAATGTAGGATGGATTCTGTAGTGTGCAGGTAGTTGCAAACGGTACGTGACTGGGTTGATCTGCTCCGTGATGGTGAAGGGACCAACAAACCTGGGACTCAGCTTCTTACAGGGCAGGCGTAGACGAATGTCTCGGGTAGATAGCTTGAAAGATAGGAGCGTCGGAACGGCGACGATCAGCTGTAGCTACCTGTCTACGCACTGCCCTTTGGAGATGTTGGTGTGCTTCGTCCCAGACCCTCTCACTCTCCCGGAACCAGTGATCTACCGATGGAACGTCCGAGGGTTCTCCTGTCCAAGGGAAGAGTGGGGGCTGGAATCCGAGTATGCACTGGAATGGAGTGAGTCCGGTGGTGGCTTGACGTAGAGAGTTCTGTGCATACTCGGCCCAGCCCAGGAACTGGTTCCAGGTGTCTTGGTGGCTTGTGCAGAAGGTACGGAGGAACCGCCCCACCTCTTGGATCTTTCTTTCCGTCTGTCCATTGGTCTGTGGGTGGTAGCCTGAGGAGAGGCTGACGGTCACACCTAGGAGCCGGAAGAAAGCTTTCCACACTCTGGAGATAAATTGCGGTCCTCTATCTGAAACAATATCTTCCGGTAAACCATATGAGCGGAATACTTGATCAAACAGAAGTTTTGCTGTGTTCCAGGCTGTAGGTAGACCTTGGAGTGGAATTAATCGGCAAAACTTAGAAAATCTATCTACTATGACCAGGATGCAGGTATTACCTTCTGATGGGGGGAGATCCGTGATGAAATCGACCCCTAGGTGTGACCAGGGGCGGTTAGGCACGCGAAGTGGCACTAGTTTTCCTGATGGAAGATGACGAGGAGACTTTGACATTGCACATTCCCTACACCCTCTCACGTACCTCTGCACGTCCAGTTCCATCCTAGGCCACCAAAACCGATCTTGCAGGAGTGAGAGGGTTCTGTTGGTCCCAGGATGCCCTGTGCCCAGTGAGGTATGGGAGGAGTGGATTAATGGTATGCGTTCGTCAGGTGGAACAAACCTCCGATGCGGAGGGCAGTCCGGCGGAGCTTCAGGGGCTGGTTCTGAGGCGACTGGAGGGGTCGTCCATTGAATGGGGTTCACGAAGATTTTTTCCGGCAGAATGGGTTCAATGGGTTCTGGTGTCTCTTCCGGGGAATGAATGCGTGACAGTGCATCGGCTCTGACATTTTTGGATCCGGGTCTGTAGGAAATGGAAAACTGGAATCTAGTGAAGAACAGTGCCCAACGGGCTTGTCGAGGTGTTAGACGTTTGGCATCACGTAAATACTGTAGGTTTTTATGATCTGTTAATACCTGAAATGGATGTATGGACCCCTCCAGCCAGTGACGCCATTCTTCAAGTGCCAGTTTGATGGCCAACAATTCTCTGTTCCCGATGTCGTAATTGCGCTCCGCCTGACTGAGCTTCTTAGAGAAATAGGCACATGGATGTAGTTCGGGTGACTTCCCCTGCTGTTGCTGTTGTGACAGTACTGCTCCTACCCCTGTGGTAGAAGCATCCACTTCTACAACGAAAGGGAGTTGTGGATCCGGATGGGCCAGAATGGGTGCTGTTATGAAGGCTTGTTTGAGTTGTTGGAAAGTTTGACTTGCTTCAGGTGTCCAGGTCAGAGTTTTGGGCTTACCTTTTAGCATTGAGGTTAATGGGCTGGCTATGGTACTGTAATTATTAATAAAACGTCTGTAGAAATTTGAAAATCCTAGGAATTTCTGGAGTGACTTAACTGTAGTGGGGGTTGGCCAGTTGACAATGGCTTTGACTTTGCTCTCATCCATCTTGACACCAGTGTGATCAATGAAGTAGCCCAAAAACTGTACAGATGATTGATGAAAAGTGCACTTCTCGGCTTTCAGGTACAGATTATGCTCTCGGAGACGTTGGAGTACTTTTGTGACCTGTTGGTGATGCTCAGATAGGTTAGTTGAGTAAATCAGGAGGTCATCTATGTAGATGATCATGAACTGGTGCAAGTAATCTCGGAATATCTCATGCATAAAGTTCTGGAAAACAGACGGAGCGTTGACGAGCCCATACGGCATCACCCTGTATTCATAATGGCCAGTAGGGGTGATAAAAGCAGTTTTCCACTCGTCCCCTTTGCGTATACGAATCAGATTATACGCACTTCGTAGATCAAGTTTGGTGAATACTTTGGCTCCTCTGAGTTTTTCAATGGCAGCGGGGACGAGTGGAAGTGGATATTTGAATTTGACTGTACCTTCATTGAGAGCTCGGTAATCTATACAAGGACGTAGGCCACCATCCTTTTTCGCAACGAAGAAGAAGCTGGAGGCAGCAGGGGAAGTTGAGGGACGGATATATCCTTGCTTTAAGGCTTCCTGAATGTACTCCTCCATGGCCTTTGTTTCCGGAATAGAAAGTGGAAAGATTCGTCCTTGGGGCACAGAGGCATCCGGGAGCAGATCTATGGCGCAGTCCCATGGGCGATGTGGTGGCAGGCGGGCAGCTCTCTTGGGGCAAAACACGTCCTGGAATGAAGAATAACAAGGAGGAATATTAACAGATTGTTTTTCAATGGGGCTTTCGATAGTCGTGGAACACATGGTGATAGAAACAGTGGAACGAAGTGGAAGCTTTGGGAAGCATTCCGGCCAACAGGTATCCCCCCACTTCATTATTTCTCCTGAGCCCCAAGATAGGATGGGATTGTGCCTCGCCAGCCACGGACGCCCTAGGACCACGTCGATGGTGGAGCCCTCCAGAACCAACAGCCAGATCTCTTCCTCATGACATTGCCCTATTTGTAGGTGAATCGGTCCAGCGCGATGTTTAACATCCTTCTTGGAAAGCGATTGTCCAGTTATGGATTGAACATGGTATTTTACTTCGGTAGGCGTGGTTTGAAGACCCAGTCGTTGCGCAAGGGCGCCGGAGATGAAGTTCCCCGCGGACCCGGAATCGATGAGGGCTGCCACAGTGAAGGAGACATCATTTGCAGTAAGAATGACATTAGAAGTGAATGGATTCAACTTCTCGTATATTGGGAGGATTGTACTCACCAAAGGACGTACAGGACGTGTGGGGCAGTCCCGAATCTGGTGACTAGACTGCCCACAATACAGACACAGACCCAATGATAAGCGTCGTTGCCGTTCCTGAGGGGTTAAACGACGAGAATCCACCTGCATAGGTTCGAGGGGCTGTTCTGGAGGGCTGTGGTCCGCTGGTGGGCCGGGAGATGCGCCTCCAGTGCTCATAGATGAATTTGAATATGATGAGATACGGGCAGCGCAACGTATGGTCATTTGAATAAAGCGTTCGAGTCCCATGGAGTCATCGTAAGGCGCCAACATCATTCGGAGGTTCGGTTCGAGTCCTTGACGATATGTAGTCAGTAATGCCATCTCATTCCAACCGCTGGATGCTGCTAAAGTACGGAATTTCACAGAATATTCTTGAATACTGAGTGTGCCTTGACGAAAATGGTATAATTCCTCACCCGCAGATGTTTCCTGATCTATTCGTCCAAATACCTCCATGAAATGGCGAGTAAATGCAGCATACGTATTTACGGGGGGTCCTGCTTGATTCCAGATTGATTCCGCCCACCTTAGTGCGGTGCCTGTGAGACAAGAGATCAGATATCCGATTTTTGATGAATCAGAATTATACACCTGAGGATATGTGGCGAACGTGATGGAGCACTGGAGAAGAAATCCCTTGCAATCTCCCGCCGCACCAGAGTAGGGCGTTGTGCGCACCATGGGACATACGACAGGGAGCGGCGAAGAAGCATTGTTGACAATCGGTGAGGGTGCTGGTGGTGGTGATGGATTAGATGCCGTTGGTGATGGTGATGTGGCGAGAATGGCTTGGCGAACTGCATCCACAAGTTCCTGGAAGGGATCAGATGAACTCATATTTACGGTTTTGGTCCAAGCTTCTGTTATGAAGCGGACGGGACACAGATGGTAAGTATATGCAATAACAGTTTATTATAAATGAGTTCAACAGACAGGATGAGAAGAACAGGTAAGTAGACAATCTTGAGAGAGTTTGAGAGCGTAGAATGAGAATGTAACCAGTTCTATTTCCGTTGTACCAACAGATGATCCGACGACGACGAAGCCAATGACGAACACCACAATCACACACCACAACTCACGGGAGGACACGAGGAAGGCGATCGCTGGGAATCTGAAGGAGAACGAGGAACCAACAAGGAGATCACAGGTAAGTGCAAACAGGTAAGTATGACAGGTAATAAGTTGAGCTCAGCGAGTCCACTTCGAATAGTCGAGCTTGGACAGGGATTGCAGGTTGGTGTGTGCTTTTATGTGGTGCTTGATTGATGAGATAATAGCTGTCAGGTGCTGGTTATCAGAACTCGGGTGATTGTGAGCGTTGCGTTGTAGTGAGGGTGGAGCCTGGCGTGGATGTAACACTTGCATGCTCAAGTTCGTTATTTCAAATGTAGGCGCACAGCAGCTGCACTCATAACGGACGCGCTCGGTTTTCCAGGCGCGTCCGCGCCGCATCGACATAATAAATGCATCTTCTCAAGTGAGCTCGCGCAGCACTGTACTTGCTCTTTGATCAGGTGTGGGGTAAGCTTGTGTAAATTTGGAAAAAACATCTGTTACAACTAGAATATTTTCCTGCCCATTACTCACTCTGTCCAAGACTGTAAAATCGATTGCAATGAATCGATTGCTCCCTTGGCATTCCCTTCAACTCAGCAACTGTGGGATGCTGCCCCTGTACCCAAAATTGCAAAAAAGACCTTAATACATCTGCAGCCTGCAAAGCTCTCAGGTCAGCCCTATTCCGAGCAGGGACAGCATCCACCATTAATGCTTCCACCACCTGGGAGCCCAATCCAGGTGGTCTCTCCTGCATAGAAAATGATGAAGGGACAGCAATACCTGGTGACACATTGACAGATTGATCTACAGACTGTAAAGGGAGCCTCGAAAGTGCATCTGCATTGTGATTTGCTGTACCTGGCCGGTACTTGATCTCATAATCAAATAAAGTTGGGAAACCCAGCGCTGTTCGACCGCCCCCAATTTTGCTGACTCAAGATAACGCAATCGGTTATTATCGGTGTAAACAGTCACCTTATTACCAAGCAGATATTCTCTGAACTTTTCGGTCATTGCCAATTTAAGGGGCAATGGGGATACGGCCCGCTTTTGGGTTCCCTGTAGAACCCCAACTAATTCATGCAAGGGAGCTGCTAATCCCGTAAACCCCTCCACAAACTGACAATAATATGATGCAAATCCAAGAAATGACCGCAACTCTCTTACCGAATTAGGACGGCTCCATTCCGCAACAGCCCTGATCTTTTCGGGGTCAGTGGCCACCCCAGCCGCTGATATCAGGTGACCCTGATATCCTACCTCAGTTTGGGAAAAAAAAAAAAAAAAAATTACACTTTTTCAATTTCACTTTCAAATTGTGAGTTTGAAGCCAGCTCAATACCACCTCCAACCGCTTAAGATGTTGGTCAAATGTACTAGAAAAGATTACAATATCATCCAGATATAACAAAAGAGTATGAAGACCTCTGATCACCGAAAAGCACTCCATGAGCTGTTGGAACAACCCATGTTGCACAGCCCAAAGGGCATACAATTGAATTCCAATAGCCCAAAAGGTGTGCAAAACGCCGTCTTTTCCCTATCCTGAGGGCCTACGGAAACATGATTATAACCACTAGCCAGATCCAATGTATTAAACCACTTGGCCCCACTAAGCGCATCCAACGTCTCCTCTATTCGAGGTAAAAGAAAAGCGTCCTTACGAGTTGTTGCATTAAAGGGGTCATCGGATGCCCATTTTCCACAAGTTGCAACACATTTCCTTCGCATAGAGTTGACCAGGTTGTTGATTGTGGCCTGTGGAATGTTGGTCCACTCCTCTGTAATGGCTGTGCGAAGTTGCTGGATATTGGCAGGAACACGCTGTTGTATACACCGATCCAGAGCATACCAAACATGCTCAATGGGTGACATGTCCGGTGAGTATGCTGGCCATGCAAGAACTGGGATGTTTTCAGCTTCCAGAAATTGTGTACAGATCCTTGCAACATGGGGCCGTGCATTCAAAATGCCATCAATAAAATGCACCCGTGTTCGTTGTCTATAACATGCGCCTGCCCATACCATAACCCCACCGCCACCATGGGCCACTCGATCCACAACATTGACATCAGCAAACCGCTCACCCACACGACGCCATACACGCTGTCTGCCATCTGCCCTGTACAGTGAAAACCGGGATCCGTGAAGAGAACACCTCTCCAAAGTGCCAGACACCATCGAATGTGAGCATTTGCCCACTCAAGTCGGTTACGACGAACTGCAGTCAGGTTGAGACCCCAGTGAGGACAACGAGCATGCAGATGAGCTTCCCTGAGACGGTTTCTGACAGTTTGTGCAGAAATTCTTTGGTTATGTAAACTGATTGTTGCAGCAGCTGTCCAGGTGGCTTGTCTCAGACGATCTTGGAGTTGAAGATGCTGGATGTAGAGGTCCTGGGCTGGTGTGGTTACACGTGGTCTGCGGTTGTGAGGCCGGTTGGATGTACTGCCAAATTCTCTGAAACACCTTTGGAGACAGCTTATGGTAGAGAAATGAACATTCAATTCACAGCCAACAGCTCTGGTGGACATTCCTGCAGTCAGCATGCCAATTGCACACTCCCTCAAAACTTGCAACATCTGTGGCAATGTGCTGTGTGATAAAACTTCAAATTTTAGAGTGGCCTTTTATTGTGGCCAGACTAAGGCACACCTGTGCAATAATCATGCTGTCTAATCAGCATCTTGATATGCCACACCTGTGAGGTGGATGGATTATCTCGGCAAAGGAGAAATGCTCACTAACACAGATTTAGACAGATTTGTGAACAATATTTCAGAGAAACAGGCCTTTTGTGTACATAGAAAAAGTCTTAGATCTTTGAGTTCAGCTCATGAAAAATGGGGGCAAAAACAAAAGTGTTGCATTTATAATTTTGGTCAGTGTAGGTCTACCATCTGGGTGATAACGATACTGTTGGCTACGAACCCCAACCCTAGGAACAGAAGGAGCTGGTGGTAAGAAGGATCCTGAAACAGCTTGAGGAACAGAGGACTTTAAATGCTTAAGAATAGTATCTAACTGAGCCTGCTGTTTGCGAAGATTTTCTTTGACTTCAGTCAACTCATCTGAGGGCTTACTTAAAATGGCATTAGACTGCGCTAAAAGATCTGTAACATTAGTGATACTACAAGACTGCACAAGGTCGTTGTATACAGGGGTTTTCACCTAATCTAATCTAACCAACTCACGACGAAGCACACAAATTCTATAAACTGATCTCGGAGAACAGTATCAGGGTTAACAAAACATGCTGGATCTTTCCATTTAATCACATCCATGATTCCCCTTCAAGTTGTCGTCGCTGCTTCTGAAGACTAATATATGACTGTGAACACCCGTAAATACTAATTAGAATATTAAATATCTATTCGGGCTCATCTCGCTCAGAAACTGGACGAAAACCTAATCTCTGTCCTAGCTTCACCATCCAGTAAATCAAAAATGGCCAAATCCTGCTCAGCACGTAACATTAGGCGCATAGATAAACGACGTCGGACCTCTTTGAAGCAGTCCTCTATTGTCAGGGAGTCCTGGGACATTTTCCCAGAAAATCTAGGACATTTGCGTTCCCTTGGTATATAAACATAACGTTCTATGGTGCCTACAGGACTTGATATAGACGCACCATCTGAAACGCAAACACTGGCCGAGGTGGGCTGCTGTTGCCCCATCGAAAGAACATCTGAAGAAACAGAGGACGAGCTCTGACTTACCTCTGATCTAAGTTTCACATTTTCTACCTGGAGTTGTTGCACCAATTCAGTAAGTGCCCTAAGCTGAGCTGCCATATCCTCATCTGCAACAACAACAACAACAACAACAACAACAACAACAACAACAACAACAACAACTACTACTACTACTACTACTACTACTACTACTACTACTACTACTACTACTACACAATGCTCAAATATAATATTCACAAAAACAAGGTTACTAATCACAAAGCAGAATACAAAAAGAAATGAAGGTGGGAAAAACAGTGATCAACTGATCAACCTAAAAAAAGAGAAAACAACAACATTTGTCAACCCATGTTATACAATCCCACATTCTTAAGGCGGACGTAGTATACCAATGGTATTGTGTGTGTTAATTAGCGAAGAGGCTGAGTGTTTTTTGGACCATTGTTTACTTTGTAAAGATGCACATCTTTATGAGAGATGTCATTACGTTCTTAGGGAAAACATGCTCTTCGAATTTGTGTTCCCACATCATTAGCAAGTTTGGATCGCTAAATCTTGAATGACTGGCAACTAGTGAAATGACATTTGAACCGAGACATCAGAGCTTGTGTTAAAGGGCATGCCAGATGAAGCCTCGATTCGAGGCTTGTTAATGTAGAAATCACTTTAATAGAAGCCTCACTTTCTGTCCAATCATGTGCTCGATTCACTTTGCGTGTCCTAATGTTTGACACCCAGATCTTACTTTGCGAGTACATTTTCATTGGGACCTGTTTAATAATTATATTTTTAAATACCCAGTCATACAAGTAATATGAAGAATACAAATTATTTCAGCAAAAATAAATATTTGCCAATTAATATGTGTGTACATTATTCTTCTGTTACATCATATTGATATTCGTACTGGCATTAATGGTACTGTTCAATGGGTAAATTAATTTATCAGTCAGAAATTCAACAAACAAACGCGGTTAGGCTTTTATATTTGTGCATATAATATGAATCAATCTATGAAAATTGTGGTGAATGCTTCTTCCGACGGAGTTTACATGCTTTTGGCTGCTTTATTCTTTACTAACCACCAGATCGCGCTGTTTTCGACACTCTCGAAGCTTTTGATCTTTTCCTGAAACAGTCAGAGGAAAGGCTCTACGAGGCCTCATTTGCCTGTCACTCGTGTCAACTGTAGAATGGATCGGCAAGTTTGAGAACCGCCCGCCTCGCCTGAAATGTAGGCGAAAGTAGGCGGCTGCAGTGAGGGGAGGAGTGAAATAAGTGCAGTCAAGACGGACGGTTCTGACCTCTAGAAGTAGAACAGATACCTACGAGATCAAAGGCGGATATGATAAACAAGACACTTAAAGTGCTTGCTATTTAATTCCATACAAAAGGCGTATTTATCATCCATTTTTACTTTAATACAAACGTGTATTTTAGATTTTTATACAAATATGACAACAATCACATATCTCACGCAGAGATTGCACTGGCATAGTGTTTGGGAATATTCATGCACAATTTAAACACATAACCATATATTAGACTAAAAAATAAAACATTTTAGAAAAGAATGGCAACATCACGGTTGTCTGAACCATTGACCTTTAAGCTGTGTCGTCATCCAGGCGTTTCCCATCGTGCTTTTGGTCAGCGCAGTCGGTGGAGAGCTACTGCGCCCGACTGCGCAATCCGACACAGCCGCCTCGCCGTTGCGAGAGTTTTTTGGCGCATGTCAGCATGACATCAGAGCAAGGCGGACATAACTCGGACACATTTCTAGCCGGCATGCATCTTGCAGTGATCACCGGTGATCGATTCTGCGCAGAATTTGCTCATCTCAAACAAGCCTAATGAGTGTCACGTCAGGCTTGTTTACTTTGAACCGGAAGACACTCCCACTTTTGACGCAAGGCCTCATGGGGCGTAGGAAATTTGTGGATAGGGAAAATAATCTGGATAATATTTTCAGCGATTAACAATTTAAATTCTGCTCTGCACCTTACATAAACCTTACGTATTCCGCCAGAGAGGACGGCGGCTGCAAAGCATCGTCATTTGGACTGCTTTTTGGTACTGGGTTTGACATTTTTGCAATAAATAAATGATTGCGATTGCACTTATTTGTCTGACATGTTTTTCTTTATTACTGTACAGAGATAGTTATGGCTAGGTTTAGAGGTAGGAGTGGGATTAGCAACTATAAAAAAAATATTTTTATTCTGTATTGTTACTAAAATGGTAATTCCCCTGCATATTTTGGTCAGTTATGTTTTGTATCTTTATATTCGCTATAAAATGGGTAGGTTTAGGTTTGGGGGTGGGTTAAGTGGTCTAAAAATCTAGATCGCTATTTGATAAAATGATAAAAATGCATATTCACTATAAAATGGGTAGGTTTAGGTTTGGGGGTCGGTTAAGGGGGCTAAAAATCTAAAACGCTTGTTGATTTCTGAATGCTGATGCTGAAGTTTCTGCCAATCCACATTAACACTTATGATGGTGGAACTGGGCTTCATTTTTTTCCAGGCCACATTAAGAATTAGTATACATGAAGCCTACACAAGGAACACCTCTGTGAATGACATTGGCCTTCCATAGCAGGTTTGTACCTCTTAGGCTTTACACTGTTCCATTATGTCTTTCCAGAAGGCACCCTATTTTCTATAATAATGCTTGTCCAAGTGTAAATAAATAGGATTTTTCTTAGAAGTTTTAGTAAGTAATTTTTCCAAGTTTCTACCTTTCCTGCATTGGCATTTTTGGACAATTGGATGTCAAGTCAAGTCACCTTTGTTTTTATAGCCCTTTTAACAGTACAGATTGTGACAAAGCAGCTTTACAGTATCAAATAGGAAATACTGCATCAATAATGCAAAAGGACCACAGAAGGCAGTTCATCATTGAAGGCAGTTCATCATTGAATTTAATGATGTCATCACCCAGCTCAGTTCGGTTCAAATAGTATACGATATTGCTGGAAATTAAGTGTCCCCAACTAAGCATGCCAGAGGCAACAGCGGCTGGGAACCAAAACTCCATCAGTGACAGGGGCTGTAGAGGTCGTCTCTGGCTGCTGAGCCACCATCTGGGCTGGGTACGGAGTGGATCTGGGGGACTGTAGTGATCATCTGATTTGAATACAGACTGGATCTGGTGGCTACGGTGACCTCGGAATAAGAAAGAAACAGACTAATATTAATAAATGCCATTTTTCTTACAATGCATTGAGTACATCAGGTGTTATGGGAAGTGTTCTCGGTTCTGGTTGATCTAATTAATGCAGCCTAACAATCCTTTAACAGATTTTAATTATAGAAATGTGTTAATGTATTATGTGTAAGCCAGGTTAAAGAGATGGGTCTTTCATCTAGATTTAAACTGATAGAGTGTGTCTGCATCTCAAACAGTGCTAGGTAGATTTTTCCAGAGTTTGGGTGCTAAATAAGAAAATTATCTGCAGCTGATTTTGATATTCTAGGTATTATCAAACTGACAGAGTTTTGAGAACACGTAAAGGACTATAATGTGATAAGAGCTCACTCAAATACTGAGGCGCTTAACCATTCAGGGCTTTATAAGTAATTAGTAAGATTTTAAAATCTATACAATGTTTAATGGGAAGCCAGTGCAATGTTGACAGAACCGGGCTAATATGGTCATACTTCCTGGTTCTAGTAAGAGCTATAGCTGCTGCATTTTGGACCCAATAAAGCATTACAATAATCTAACCTTGAGGTCATGAATGAATGAATAAATGTTTCAGCTTTTGACATTAAGGGCATAGGACGTAATTTCGATATATTTTTAAGATGGAAAAATGCAGTTTTGCAAATGCTAGAAATATGGCTTTCGAAGGAAAGATTGCTATCAAATAGCACACCTAGGTTTTAAATTGACGATGAAAAATTGACAGAGCAGCCATCAAATATTAGACAGTGTTTTAAGTTATCACATGCAGAGGTTTTAGGTCTGATATTTAGCACCTCAGGTTTTTTCAGAACTTAGCAGTAAGAAATTACTCTTCATCTAGTTTTTTATATCAACTATACATTCCGTTCCGTTTACACATTCCAAGATTTTCAAATTGGTATGTTTCGCCGGGCCATGAAGAAATATAGAGCTGAGTATCATCAGCATAACAATGAAAGCAAACACCATGTTTCCTGATGATATCTCCCAAGGGTAACATGTAAAGCATAAAAAGTAATGGCCCTAGTACTGAGCCTTGAAGTATTCCATACTGCACATGTGATCGATATGATACCTCCTCATTCACTGCCACAAACTGATGGCGGTCAGATAAGTACGATTTGAACCACGCAAATGCACTTCCACAAAAGAATGTTGTGGTCAATAGTGTCAAACACAGCGCTAAGATCCAGTAGCACTAATAGGGATACAACCATGATCGGATGATAAGAGCAGGTTATTTGTAACTCTAATGAGAGCAGTCTCAGTACAATGATATGGTCTAAAACCTGACTGGAAATCCTCACAGATACCATTTTTCTGTAAGAAAGAACATAATTGTGAGGATACTACCTTTTCTAGTATCTTTGACAGAAAAGGAAGGTTCGAGATTGGTCTGTAATTAATTTGTTGGGGTCAAGTTGTGGTTTTTTAATGAGAGGCTTAATAACAGCCAGTTTGAAGGTTTTGGAGACATATCCTAATGACAATGACGAATTAATGATATTCAGTAGAGGATCTATGACTTCTGGCAGCACTTCTTTTAGTAGCTTAGATGGAATAGGGTCTAACATACATGTCGTTGGTTTAGATGATTTAACAATTTTATACAATTGTTCCTCTCCTATAGTAAAGAATGAGTGGAATTGTTCCTCAGGAGATATATAGCACACTATCTGATATGATGCTAAAGCTGACGGCTGCATGGTTACAATTTTAGCTCTAATAGTATCGATCATAAAGTGGAATCATAAGGTGATTACTGCTGTGCTGTTGGGAGGTCAATGCCTGTTGGTGCTTTATTTTTCGTTAATTTACCCATTGTGTTGTCTTGTTAAAGTCATAACAACATGCTGGGTGGAAAATGAGATTTGACATTTGTAACTTAATCAAGTAAGTGCTATTTGTTATAAAAATACTAGGGATGCATTGATCTGATACTCGGTACCCGTATTGGCTCCGATACTGGCATTTTCTGCCGGATCGGGTATCGGTCAGATGAGATCGATCCAAATCCAATATTGTGCGTATAATATTCTGTGTTGTTTAGCCCCACGAAAGGCACAAAACATTATGAAGCACCATAACATTTTCGTGCACTATATTTCAAGTGTTCTGAACATAGACGGAGGGTGAATCAGCTCCAGGGTAAATCTAAAATATAGTCTATCTAATATAGCCTAATGTTAGTGTAATCTATTAACTACAAACAACCCGTCTTTTTAGGCAAGCACCAGATGTCGGTGTCATGTAAGCTAATAAATTTGTTAATAAAAATTGAATTTGCATTTCACATGCTGACAATTTAATTTGAAAAAAAAATTGTAAGTTGCTAATTATAATGTTTTCATTTCCACAATTATTCAAACAGCAAATTATCGGAGTGTCTATTCACAATAAGTACAAATAGCCCACCTTGTTGGCAGAGGCTATTTACACTAACTCCGACTAACAATGTGTGATTGGGCTAGTCAACACTATAGTGGTGTGACAAGACACTTATCCCACGAGACGAGACACGAGACTGGGTTCATGAGAACGAGACGAGACGAGACGAGATTTTTAAACTTTTCTTAAGAAATCCTCAGTGATGAAATATATAGGGAAAATAGTCTTTTATTCAACTGAAAGACAAAATGCAAAAAAATGTAGGTGCATTTTGAACTTTATGAAATTAAACTTCCATTTTAATGAATTATATGCAGTAATAAACAACATAAATGGATAAATTGAGAATCCCAGTTGTTTTTAATAAATTGGAGACCATGATTCTCTCCTGATTCTGAAGAAAAAAGATTAGAAAACTAAACAAAATAACGTAATTTACTAGTGGTTCTGACAAACTGTTCATTGCTTATGTCTTTTAAAAACATATATTTATTTAAACAAAACAAAACAAAAAAAACAAAACATTCAATAAAGGAGTCAGTGTCTCACTTCATTAACACTTGTTTGACTATTTAAATCTCCTGAATGAATGATTCGGTGACATAGTTTTTTTTTAAACGGGCAGTTGTCGCCACCTCCTGGCGGAAGAGGATAAGCATTATAATACATACAAGTGTTAAGATACTTTCGTTTTGATTGCTACTGTAGACAATAAGTGTTTATACCCAAACTATAAACTTTTATCCCAGTACTCCTATTATTTAAATGTCTGTAACACAGAAATAATGATTATAATGTGATTATAAGACTGTTTGTTTTGCTCTTTCTGCCTTTACATTTACCCTGATGCTCTAAATCATTAACATGGGCAGTGGTAAAACGTGCTTCTCACGCTCCACTGACACTCGCGATGTGAAACGGTCCTAATAGACATAGCTAAATCGTTGTCATTCAGGAATAAGATCGCGTGGGTGTTTGAATCTGGTTTTGCAAGACACATCAGATCTCGTCACATCCCTACAACACTACAAAAGACAATCAATGAACATCGGGTACAGTGGTGCAGATGGTAAAGCATGTGCTGTACTCTTTTTGACGCAATCGACCCGGGTTCAAATCTGAACTTTTTTTTTTTACCTTTTCAAATCTCATAATGGAAAGGCTTTACTATTAATAAAAATGAAGAAAATAACAGAAAAGTTGACAATAAAATATCGGTAAGGGTTAGAATAAAGGATCGGTTAGGATAAGGGTAGGTGTAGGGAGGGATTATTGTCCCAATAAGGCAGCATATATTTAATAATTTGAATTAAAACTATAATTTACACTCAATACGTTATTAAGTTGGCTTGAGAAAGCCAACTTACTGAAATCCGACTTAAACTTATAGTTATTATTATTATTATTATTATTATTATTCTGAGACTAAAATTACCAATTCTAACTCCTCCTAGAGCTTTAACTCTACAAACTCCAAACTCAGCCCAGATCTTCAGACTGATATGGTCGGGTGTGCTATATCTTTTCTAACTGATCAGACTTACGGTTTTCCTAAAAATGACTGTTAAAACTGGGAAAAATCCCATAGACTTACATTGACGGAATGTTCAAATGAGCCAACACTATTCAAATTTCAACTGTCAAAACTCCCAGAATCCTTTGAGACTCAGTCAAACTTCCCTTCTATGTACTGTATTTCTAATCCATTCAAACTCATTCAAACTCATCTATCTATCTATCTATCTATCTATCTATTTTTGGCTAGCAACCAGAAACATGCTAGCAACTTTGCTAATCATGCTAGAAACATGTTAGCAACTTTGCTAATCATGCTAGAAACATGCTAGCAACTTTGCTAATCATGCTAGAAACATGCTAGCAACCTGCTAATCATGCTAGAAACATGCTAGCAACTTTGCTAATCATGCTAGAAACATGCTAGCAACCTGCTAATCATGCTAGAAACATGCTAGGAACTTTGCTAATCATGCTAGAAACATGCTAGCAACTTTGCTAATCATGCTAGAAACATGCTAGCAACTTTGTTAATCATGCTAGAAACATGCTAGCTACTTTGCTAATCATGCTAGAAACATGCTAGCAACCTGCTAATCATGCTAGAAACATGCTAGCAACTTTGCTAATCATGCTAGAAACATGCTAGCTACTTTGCTAATCATGCTAGAAACATGCTAGCAACCTGCTAATCATGTTAGAAACATGCTAGCAACCTGCTAATCATGCTAGAAACATGCTAGCAACTTTGCTAATCATGCTAGAAACATGCTAGCAACCTGCTAATCATGTTAGAAACATGCTAAAAACATGCTAACAACTTGCTAATCATGCTAGAAACAGACTAGCAACATGCTAGTAACTTGGTAATAATGTTAGAATCATCTGTCTATCTATCTATCTATCTATCTATCTGACAGACTACATTCAAACTTTAAAACTTTAAATATTTCAGACTGAAAACCATCCAAACTTAAAACTTCTTAAACTTCTTAAACTATTTAAACTTTTGAAACTTCTTAACTTTGCAAACTTTTCAAACTTTTTAAAACTTTCTGGTCCGGCTTTCTCAAGCCAACTTAAAGTTTGTCTTGACGAACTTTTTTATCTAGTTATTGCATACTGTTTATAATGTACTAATGTACTCCCAGTGATTTCAACCGCCTGGCCAAGAAGTCCAAAAAGGCTTGTCCTAAGATGCTCATGACAGTTAAACGGCCACTGTTGCACGTTGTCACGAAAGCTTATCTTTTGCACGTGTTTTTAAGTCTTGCCAATTCAAACATTCAAACGAGTTTAAATAGGGTGACCATACATCCTCTTTTCCCCGGACATGTGCTCTTTTTGGACCTAAAAAAAATGCATCCGGCCGGGATTTCTAAATCACCCAAAATGTCTGGGATTTGGCTTTTGCTTTCTACAGTCACCATTCATTGTGTACGTTTTTGTATTAAAGTCCAATGTGGGACTGTTTTCTTGATCCTGCTCGCAGATAAGAGTTTCACTTATCCAAAGATGTTCTGAGGGCAGAAAGGAAAATGATTGGTTTACAGATTCAACCAGTGAAATGGAAGCAGAGGCGGGGTCAGGAAATTTGGACGTGTGGAGGGAATGCTTCAGACAGAAACGTTATTAACGCTTCGTGGGAGGCATTTACTGCAAGGTAAGTGAATTTACCATGTATTTTATTTAAAAAATAATAATAAATCAACATAACTCTAACGTTTACTGAGATAATTAGCCGGCAAAGACGCACAGAACAAGTAATCATCGACTACATATATCATCAGCTGCTTTATCAGTCGATCGCACCAAAGCTGCTTATGGGGTAGATTGAGTAAAACATGCTTTTCCAATGCTACCGCTGTCTGTGATACCGATATGAGCGACAACAGAACTAAACCATGCGCTGCTCTCAGGGCAGGAGTACTCAATAGGTTCATATTACTGTTATTTTTACTAAACTATGCGCTGCTCTTGGGCAGGAGTACTCCAAAGGGTTCGTATTACTGTTATTTTTACTAAACTATTGGCTGCTCTTGGGCAGGAGTACTCAATAGGTTCGTATTACTGTTATTTTTACTAAACTATGCGCTGCTCTCGGGCAGGAGTACTCAATAGGTTCGTATTACTGTTATTTTTACTAAACCATGCGCTGCTCTCAAGGCAGGAGTACTGAATAGGTTCGTATTACTGTTATTTTTACTAAACTATGCGCTGCTCTCAGGGCAGGAGTACTCAATAGGTCCGTATCACTGTTATCCTTAGTGTACTATGCACTGCTCTCAGGGCAGGAGTACTGAATAGGTGCATATTACTGTTATTTTTACTAAACTATGCGCTGCTCTCGGGGCAGGAGTACTCAATAGGTTCATATTACTGTTATTTTTACTAAACTATGCGCTGCTCTCGGGGCAGGAGTACTCAATAGGTTCGTATTACTGTTATTTTTACTAAACTATGCGCTGCTCTCGGGGCAGGAGTACTCAATAGGTTCGTATTACTGTTATTTTTACTAAACTATGCGCTGCTCTCGGGCAGGAGTACTCAATAGGTTCGTATTACTGTTATTTTTACTAAACCATGCGCTGCTCTCAAGGCAGGAGTACTGAATAGGTTCGTATTACTGTTATTTTTACTAAACCATGCGCTGCTCTCAAGGCAGGAGTACTGAATAGGTTCGTATTACTGTTATTTTTACTAAACCATGCACTGCTCTCGGACAGGAGTACTCAATAGGTTCGTATTACTGTTATTTTTACTAAACTATGCGCTGCTCTTGGGCAGGAGTACTCAAAAGGGTTCGTATTACTGTTATTTTTACTAAACTATTGGCTGCTCTTGGGCAGGAGTACTCAATAGGTTCGTATTACTGTTATTTTTACTAAACTATGCACTGCTCTCGAGCAGGAGTACTCAATAGGTTCGTATTACTGTTATTTTTACTAAACCATGCGCTGCTCTCAAGGCAGGAGTACTGAATAGGTTCGTATTACTGTTATTTTTACTAAACTATGCGCTGCTCTCAGGGCAGGAATACTCAATAGGTCCGTATCACTGTTATTTTTACTAAACTATGCGCTGCTCTCAGGGCAGGAATACTCAATAGGTCCGTATCACTGTTATTCTTACTATGCACTGCTCTCAGGGCAGGAGTACTGAATAGGTGCATATTACTGTTATTTTTACTAAACTATGCGCTGCTCTCAGGCAGGAGTACTCAATAGGTTCGTATTACTGTTATTTTTACTAAACCATGCGCTGCTCTCAAAGCAGGAGTACTGAATAGGTTCGTATTACTGTTATTTTTACTAAACCATGCACTGCTCTCGGGCAGGAGTACTCAATAGGTTCGTATTACTGTTATTTTTACTAAACTATGCGCTGCTCTCAGGGCAGGAGTACTCAATAGGTCCGTATCACTGTTATTCTTAGTGTACTATGCACTGCTCTCAGGGCAGGAGTACTGAATAGGTGCATATTACTGTTATTTTTACTAAACTATGCGCTGCTCTCGGGGCAGGAGTACTCAATATGTGACGCGGTCAATGACGAATCTTGAGTCGTAGGATCCATATGCAACGATTTATTGAAATCGGACAAATCAAACAGGCAAGGGTCAACAACAACGGACTGGGGCAACGAAGGCAAATACAAAGGGGTAGTCAGAGTCCATGCAAAGGGTCGGGGCCGGCAGCGATCAAGAGCAATAGTCCGTGGGGATAGCAAGGGTCGACAAAAGGCAGGCAGCAGAGGTTCACTAAGAGAGGTAACAGTCCGGTTGACAACAGTAAAGGCAGTCCGATAAATAACGCTCAGGATTGAGGGCATGACCAACAAAACTTCGCGATGAACGCGCCGGCGAGGCACGCTGAAATGGCCGCCAGAGCGGATGTGAACCGCGAGACCCGGAACCGGAAGAGAGCGGCCCCAGGCACGGGATTGTGGGAAATGTAGTCAGTATTCAGGAGAGGGTTCCCGCTGGCGCGGGACGGGAGGAGCCACAGAGACCGCGCTTGTGACACAATAGGTTCATATTACTGTTATTTTTACTAAACTGCGCTGCTCTCAGGGCAGGAGTACTCAATAGGTTCGTATTACTGTTATTTTTACTAAACTGTGCGCTGCTCTCGGGGCAGGAGTATTCAATAGGTTCGTATTACTGTTATTTTTACTAAACTGTGCGCTGCTCTCGGGGCAGGAGTACTCAACAGATTCGTATTACTGTTATTTTTACTAAACTGCGCTGCTCTCGGGGCAGGAGTACTCAATAGGTTCGTATTACTGTTATTTTTACTAAACTGTGCGCTGCTCTCGGGGCAGGAGTACTCCATAGGTTCGTATTACTGTTATTTTTACTAAACTATGCGCTGCTCTCGGGCAGGAGTACTCAATAGGTTCGTATTACTGTTATTTTTACTAAACTATGCGCTGCTCTCAGGGCAGGAGTAAAAAATAACAGTACTAAAGTGAATTATGTGCTGCTCTCAGGGCAGGAGTACTCAATAGGTTAGTATTACTGTTATTTTTAGTGTACTATGCGCTGCTCTCAGGGCAGGAGTACTCAATAGATTCGTATTTACTGTTATTTTTACTAAACTATGCGCTGCTCTCAGGGCAGGAGTAAAAATAACAGTACTAAACTGAATTATGCGCTGCTCTTTGGGCAGGAGTACTCAATAGGTTCGTATTATCGTTATTTTTTACTAAACTATGCACTGCTCTCAGGGCAGGAGTACTGGATAGGTTCATATTACTGTTATTTGCCATGTACTATGCGCTACGCACATCAAAGTATTTCTGTATGACTATAGGCCTGTCATTGACTCTTTCATGTAGTTTTTATTCTCTTTGCAGAAAAACTTCTTGGAAAAAGCAGAAGTCATCACTGGTCCATACTTGGAGAAAGGGAATCTCTGGACTTTCTTTGTAAGTTCATCTAGTTTTAGTTGAGAAGCTTTTTTTTTTTTGAAGTGCCCATGTCAGAAACTCCAGACTCACTTCCTGTTACCAATTACCTGTTAGGTTTGTTTGCATAATTCCAGCCTATGGACTTCATTAGCTCTCCCTCAAACGTCTACTTTGTTCTGCCCTCAGTCATTGTGGTTGTAGCTGAGGCCAGAGTATAGAAGGCTCTAGGAGTGGCAGGGTTTAAAGATGTATTACATGTCCTTAAGAAATTGTCAATTTTGAGGGAGTTGTAAGTGATTTTTATCTTTAATCTTATGATTTTGCTAGTAATTCTGTTTGTTTACATTGCTATATTTCAGATGCTGTGGAGTGAGATGGTCAGTGATGTCGTGTTCCTGGCATGGAAGTTTCCTGCTCAAAAGAAAGTGGTCCAGAAAATATATGAAAATGAGGATGTTCATGATTCAGTATCCCAAACTAAAGCCTTTATGTAAAATTTCTTTTTTTTTTTTTTTTTCCTTTCTTTCTTTTATCATGACTGTCAGTGTAAATTGAAACAAAATTCTTTATGCATTTCAATTGCAGGAAGACCATACAAACATTTCTGGAGACTTTGAGAGACTGGTTTTGAGAAGATATTTGGCAAAGCAACCTATGACCTTGGGCTTGGTTTAAAGGGAGCCTGTTCAAATTTGTTCTTAGACTCATGTCTAAAATAAAAATAAAAAATACAAAATAAAAAACTTAAAAACCTCTAGGAATGATGATATCCACTAGTTAAGACTACAGCAGTTTAATGATACATCTTGCTGAACTTTTTTGTTGTGAAATGTCCTTTGTTTTATACATGCATTTAATTCACTGGATTTGTTTGTAATTTGTAATTGTATAAAAATAGAAAGAAGTCATAATTAAACTTATTTTATTGTAATATTGGACCTGTAAACTGATTATTTTCAATCATTTCTTTCATTTTGTTCTTAAACAGTCTGTACAACAGACATTGAATGATACAACATTAACAACACGATTATTAAAAAAAAATAATAAATAAATAACTCACAAGTTATAATTAAAATTACAAGTCTTAATTTCTCTGCAATAGTCCATGGGAGGAACATTAAGTGGTTTCACAAAAAATGACTGGTACCTTTTGTAATCACATTTATGTATCACCAAGTGAACTCTGTGAGAGAAGCCCTATTCGGACAATAGGAACATATGTGAAAATTTATGTACATGGCACCTCAGTGATAAAACTAATAGATTTGATTTATTCACAGTGTGATCATATGAGCCCAGGAATGCACTGCTCATATGGCCTGTCGCATAGTTGTCTGCTATAAATTAAATGGCACATGTTTGGATTAAGAATAAATTTAAATTTAATATGTTATTTAAATCTCAGGTTCAAAACATTTCTTACATTTTATCTCTCAAAATGATCGGTGTCATGAGAAATGTGAAGATTAGCAGAAATAAGTTGCATGCAACCTCTTATTTACATGAGGTAAATCAATCACGTTTATTTATACAGCGCTTTTTAACAAAACAGGTTGTGTCAAAGCAACTTTACAGTTTTTAATAGGACAAAAGTGTGTCAATAATGCAAAAGTTCCATGTTGCAGCAAAGTCAGATTAAGAGGACTCATTTAGGACATTTAGGGATGTAGAGGTGGTCTCTAGGTGCTGATCCATCATCTGGTGACCTTGGAATAAGAAAGAAACAGACTAATATTAGTGTAGATGCCATTCTTCTTATGATGCAATGAGTACATCAGGTGTTATGGAAATTATTCCCGGTTCCGGTTGACCTAATTAATGCAGCCTAACCATCCTTTAACGGACTTGAATTATAGAAATGTGTTAATGTGTTGTGTTGGCCGGGTTAAAGAGACGGGTCTTTAATCTAGATTTAAACTGACAGAGTGTGTCTGCCTCCTGAACAGTGTTGGGTAGATTGTTCCAGAGTCTGGGCGCTAAATAAGAAAATTATCTGCCGCCACAGTTGATTTTGATACTTTGGGTATTTTCAAAGTTTTGAGAACGCAGCGGACATGAGGGACTATAATGACAAGGCTGTTTGGTTTATATTTTTATGTATGTAATTGTAGGCCTATATTTTAAAATTGTATTGCATACATATTACTGCCATAATAATGACTAATTTAAAATGTTTAAGTACTTTTCTTGTCTTTTTGTTCTTAACAGCTCCTACCCGCTGTGCTGGAGAAGTTATTAAATATTTTTGTTGTAGTTCATTTTGAATCGATTTCTTCGACCACACAACCTTGGTGCCTAAAAAACAGCATGTAATTTGGCTGGGAATTTTTACGAGGGTGATGGGAGAAAAACACCAACATTCTGGATTTGGATGGCCCTGTAAATGTTGAAAATCGCTTGCGTCCCCATGATTAACAGTTACCGACTGAATCTGGCTATTATGTGCTTTTATCAGGTGGATCCAAACTTACACCATTTTTCATACATCTCCATTTTTGCACCATTTTGGACTCTGCAGTATCAGATCTTCAGTGTTAGCTCCTTTGATTTGTCCAGATTTTGCAACTCCTCCAGGTAACTGAAGAATAAAATAAAAGATCAATCAATCATACAGAAATTGTCTACTGTTTTATAAATATAATGGTAATGTAATACAGACCAACTGAGTACTACTGCACCAAGAGCAGCACATAATTCAGTTTAGTACTGTTATTTTTCATTCCTGTCCTGAGAGCAGTGCATAGTTTAGTAAAAATAACAGTAATACGAACCTGTTGAGTACTCCTGCCCTGAGAGCAGCGCACAATTCACTTTAGTACTGTTATTTTTTACTCCTGCCCTGAGAGCAGCGCATAGTTTAGCAAAAATGACAGTAATATGAACCTATTGAGTACTCCTGCCCCGAGAGCTTTGCATAGTTTAGTAAAAATAACAGGAATACAAACCTATGGAATACTCCCGCCCAGAGAGCTTCGCATAGTTTAGTAAAAATAACAGTAATACGGACCTATTGAGTACTCCTGCCCCGAGAGCAGCGCATAGTTTAGTAAAAATAACAGGAATACAAACCTATGGAGTACTCCTGCCCCCAGAGCAGCGCATAGTTTAGTAAAAATAACAGTAATACGGACCTATTGAGTACTCCTGCCCCGAGAGCAGCACATGGTTTAATAAAAATAACAGTTATACAAACCTATTGAGTACTCCTTCCCCGAGAGCAGCGCATAGTTTAGTAAAAATAACAGTAATGTGAACCTAATGTGAACCTGAGAGCAGCGCATAGTACACTAAAAATAACAGTAATACGGACCTATTGAGTACTGCTGCCCTGAGTGTGATGTGTGAGAGTTGTATTATTATTCCGTACCTGAAGGTGGTGCTCTCCTTGTTAAGATATGCTGGCGTACCCTGAGGGGTATAGAAAGAGAGAGATAAAAGTGTTAAGTAGCATGCAACCTGAGCTGTGTCCGAAACCGCTCCCTATCCACTATATAGTGCACTATATCGGGTGTCAGCCATTTTGTAGTGATGTCCAAATTCTGAGTGAACGACTTCATTCCCTACATTCGTTCACTACTTTTTACCCACAATGCATTCTGATTTCGAGTGTACAACCGATGTACACTCGCTGAAGCACTATATCCCACAATCCAATGCGGAGAACCGACGAGCTGGAAGAGAGAGCGGGAGCGAACAAGTTTGAATGAGAGATGCCGTTTACATCTTCATTATTTCTGCTTTATTGTTTAATTCATGCATTATTCATATCAAAATATATTATATAGGCATTAACTCAGTTTAATATTTTACTAATTTAATGAGCTGGCATCTTTGTTAATTTACAAAAAAATGATGATAATTTGGTGGATATTTAAAAATGTTCATTGGTAGCTTATTCATTCTGATGTAATATTAACGGTCGCCTGAGGGCGCTCTACGACCATTGGCATGTTGCTGCTCGGGAGAGTTTCAAGATACTACAAACAATAAATACATAAAATTATCAACATGTAATTAATGTATGTTTATTTTTGTTGACAGTATTTTAATAGTATTTAATGATTATGAACACATAAGCATTACAAAACAAATGAATACCATTAATAAAACCATAAAGCTGACGCGGTGGTATGTATAATTACAGTATAAAGTCATTTAAAGTGTTATTGCTATTAATATTATTTTCTAAAATAAGGTACATGTAATATAAAAGTACATGTGACAAAGATGTTTTTCGGAACAGCTCCAAGTCTCATGCGAAGTGTAACGTTATACGTCACCGTCCGAATTCGTTCACTTCATTTTGTTGACTCCTTCTGATAAAGTCCACTCAACGGCCATTCACTATATAGGGATTAGTGAATGAGTGAGCGAGTGAGCGATTTCGGACACAGCTCTGGTCTCCGTGTGTCTTTGTACTAAAGTTAATCCACTAAACATCACATGGTGTCAGAAGAAAACTATGGATCAGTTAAAACCTAACAGTTTGGATTTTGAAGGAAATCTGGCGGAAAACTGGCGAACGTGGATTCAAAAGTTTGATCTGTATCTCATTGCAACGGGCATTGCAGAAAAGAGTGACAAGGTAAAATGTGCGACATTTCTTCACGTGGCGGGAGATGACGCCATAAAGGTATTTAATACCATGGACTTTGATGATGATGTGGATGATTTTGAAGTGCTCAAAGAAAAGTTTAGAGAATACTGTGAGCCAAGAAAGAATATTACATATCTGAGGCATATGTTTTTCACGAGAGTACAGGGACCGAACGAAACCATCGATGCATACGTGACTGACTTAAAAAATAAGGCAAAAGATTGTGAGTTTGGAAGATTAAATGATGACTTGATTAAAGATCGCATTGTCTGTGGTGTTAACAATGACACTGTGAGAGCTAGACTTCTCAGAGAAACAGATCTGAACCTAGCAAAGGCTGTGGATATTTGTCGTGCAAACGAAATAACACAAAGCCACTTGAAAGTGCTGCATGAAGAAGCAGAAGTGGCAGTGAACAAAATCACGAAGACAAAGTCGGCCAGACAAGTGAATATCAAGCACACAAGGAAAGAGAAAGATGAGTGCACAAGATGTGGGTATGCACATGAGCCAAGGAAGTGTCCGGCATATGGGAAAATTTGTAATGAGTGCTCGAGGAAGAATCATTTTAGCCGCATGTGCAAAACTCCACAGAAAAAGGACAAACAAACAAGATTTGAGAAAAAAGTACATGAGATAGAACAACAAGACGCTGAATTATTTATTGGTACCATTGAAATTGAACAAAGTGAGGAAAAAGCTAGCAAATGGCTTCCACAAAGGTATACAGTCTCTACAATGGAAAGTGAAACCAAGAAATGGACACAAGAATTCAGCATAAACAATAGTCTACTTACCTTTAAGCTAGATACAGGAGCAGAGTGCAATGTGTTGTCATTTAAAGATTTTGAGAAAACTTCTAACAAGACAACAACTTTAAAGAAGTCAAACTGCACTTTAGTTACATATTCTGGCCACACGATGGAGACAAAGGGTAAAGTATGGCTTAAGTGTGGATACAAAGACACTGAGTTTGATCTGGAATTTCAAATTGTAGAAGAAGATTCACCAGCAATTCTGGGAAGAGAAGCATGCTCAAAACTTGGATTGATTAAAAGAGTGTACAAAGTAGAAAACAAAAATCAAACTGACATTCTGAGTGAATATCAAGACGTGTTTACTGGTTTAGGATGTGTACCAGGACTGCATCACATACAGCTAAACCCAGATGTTGCTCCAGTCATTCATGCACCGCGAAAAGTACCCATAGCTCTAAAAGGGAAGGTCAGAATGGAACTGAAACGAATGGAAGATCTTGGAGTTATTGTGAAGCAAACTGAGCCTACTGATTGGGTCAATAGTATGGTTACAGTATTGAAGCCAGAGAAACTCAGGATCTGCATCGATCCACAAGATCTTAACAAAGCCATCAAGAGAGAACATTATCCATTGCGTACAATTGAAGAAATTGTAGCGGAGATGCCAAATGCTAAAGTGTTCTCAGTACTTGATGCCAATCATGGATTTTGACAAGTACAGTTGGATGAAGTGAGCTCTAAACTATGTACATTCAACACTCCTTTTGGAAGATACCGGTTTTTGAGACTTCCATTTGGCATTGTGTCAGCTCCAGAAGTATTTCAAAAGTGCATTGCACAAAGACTGGAAGGCTTAGATGGAGTCGTGAACATAGTAGATGATATTCTGGTGTGGGGTGAAGACATGGAACAACACGACAAGAGACTAAGAAAGCTGTTGGACAGAATCAGAGACATTAATCTAAAATTGAACAAAACCAAGTGCAAGATCAGGATGACTGAAGTCAGCTATGTAGGACACATACTGACGGCAGAAGGATTGAAGCCAGACAACGGAAAAGTCAGAGCAATACAGAACATGCCAGAGCCACAGGACAAAGCTGCACTGATGAGATTCTTAGGACTGCTTCAATATCTGTCCAAGTTCATTCCGAACATGTCAGACTTAAGTGCGCCATTGAGGAAACTGCTGGAAGGAGATGTAGCATGGCATTGGGAAGTCAGAACAACAGAAGAGCTTTGAAAGACTGAAGTCACTTGTGAGTAACACTCCAGTGTTAAAGTATTTTGATGTCAACAAAGAGGTAATGCTGTCAGTGGACGCAAGCGCTGAAGGTCTTGGAGCAGTGTTACTGCAAGAACGACATCCGGTAGCATTCGGCTCAAGGTCTCTTACTGAGTGTCAGAAAAGATACGCCCAAATAGAAAAAGAACTCTTAGCAATTGTCTATGGCTGCGAGAAGTTCCATCAGTATGTCTATGGAAAAACAGTACAAGTGGAGATGGATCATAAGGCCTTGGGAGACCATTTTCAAAAAATCTCTCCAAAAAGCTCCTCCGAGACTGCAAAGAATGCTGATGGGATTACAGCTGTATGATATATGGGTCAGTTACAAGCCTGGAAAGGAATTGTACATAGCAGATACCCTGAGTCGAGCGTACTTAAAAGAACAAGTGGAATCACTACTGGAAGATGAGTTACAAGTTCATACACTGTCAGTGTGTTTGCCAATCTCCAAGGAAAAGCAGGAAACATTCAGAACAGCAACAATACAAGATGCAGAACTGCAACAAGTCGTGAATGTAGTTCAGTCAGGGTGGCCTGATGACATAAGAGAAGTTCCAGCAGACATAAGAAAGTACTGGACTTACAGAGAAGAACTTACCTGTTCTGATGGATTACTCTTCAAGAATTGGAGAATCGTAGTTCCACAAAGCTTGAGAGCAGACATGCTTCAAAGAATTCATGAGTCACATCTTGGTATTGTCAAGTGCAAAGAGAGGGCAAGAGATGTGATGTTTTGGCCCGGCATGGCAAAGCAAATTGAGGATGTTGTGTTGAAGTGTGCTATCTGTAATACTTTCAGACGGAGTAACACCAAAGAGCCACTCATCTGTCATGACATACCAGACAGAGCATGGGCAAAAGTCGGTGTTGACTTGTTCCACTTCAATCAAGAGGAATACTTGATGTGTGTGGATTACTTTTCAAAGTTTCCAGAGATTGCTAAACTCACACAAACAACGAGCAAACATGTGGTGACAGCTCTTAAGTCAATCTTTGCGAGACATGGAATCCCGGAGGAAGTGGTGTCGGATAATGGTCCACAATTTTCAAGTGCTGAATTCAGGGCATTTACAGAAAGCTGGGAGTTTGGACATACCACATCTAGTCCTGGATTTCCTCAGGCAAATGGACAACATGAAAGAGCAATCCAGACAGTCAAGAACCTGTTAAAGAAAGCACAAGAGAGCCAGAGAGATCCTTATATTGCTTTATTGGAGTACAGAAATGCTCCTATGGATGGTGTGAAACTGTCTCCTGCACAGATGCTTATGGGTCGAAGATTGAAAACAAAATTGCCTACATCAACAAAGCTGTTGAGACCACAACTGTACAGAAATGTACATAAAGACATTAAGGACAGACAGCTTAAACAGAAAAGTTACTTTGACTGTGGAGCAGAACAGTTACCACCTATTGCAACTGGAGAAAAAGTGAGGGTGAAAGTCAAGAACAACTGGCAACCAGCAATTGTGTTAAGGTCGCATGAAAAACCGAGATCGTTTGTGATTCAAAGGCCTGACGGAAACGTCTTCAGAAGAAATCGGAGAGACTTGCTGAAAACCAGAGAAGTGACATTTTCGAAACCAAGCTCTGTCGAGTTAGATTAGTGTTCTTCAGACAACAGCGAGTTTGCAGAGAGTAATACTTCGGTGCAGTCACCTGTACTGTCACCAGTGAAAAGACCTGTGACACCAGTTGCGGACATGGAAGTTCAGGTCAAAAGGTCAAGATGGGGAAGACTGATTAAGCCACCAAAGCTCTATTCTCCATAAAGACTTTAAAGAGGAGTTAAAAAAAAAAAAAAAGATGTTTATAGTTAATAGGTTGTGACACCAAGAGTAAGTTAAGGGAGTGGGTAATTGAGAAAATAATTATAATAGTAAATGTGTAGTTGTTATTCTGTAAGGGAATTTATTTCTTAAGAGGGGAGATGTGATGTGTGAGAGTTGTATTATTATTCCTTACCTGAAGGTGGTGCTCTCCTTGTTAAGATATGCTGGCGTACCCTGTAAGAGAGGGGTATAGAAAGAGAGAGATAAAAGTGTTAAGTAGCATGCAACCTGGTCTCCGTGTGTCTTTGTACTAAAGTTAATCCACTAAACATCACACTGAGAGCAGCGCATGGTTTAGTAAAAATAACAGTAATACGAACCTATTGAGTACTCCTGCCCTGAGAGCAGTGCTTAATTCAGTTTAGTACTGTTATTTTACTCCTGCCCTGAGAGCAGCGCTGATGTTAATGCTAGCGCTAACTGACTAATGAAATGTCACAGAGACTTGAACGAGTTCTGTTGTCGCTCATATCGGTATCACAGACAGCGCGGTAGCATTGGAAAAGCATGTTTTACTCAATCTACCCCATAAGCAGCTTTGGTGCGATCGACTGATGTAGCAGTTGAATGAAAATGCATATGATATGATATGTAGTGGATGATTACTTGTTCTGTGCGTCTTTGCCGGCTAATTATCTCAGTAAACGTTAGAGTTATGTTGATGTATTATTATATTTTAAATAAAATACATGGTAAATTCACTTACCTTGCAGCAAATGCCTCCCACGAAGTGTTAATAACGTTTCTGTCTGAAGCATTCCCTCCACACGTCCAAATTTCCTGACCCCGCCTCTGCTTCAATTTCATTGGTTGAATCTGTAAACCAATCATTTTCCTTTCTGCCCTCAGAACATCTTTGGATAAGTGAAACTCTTATCTGCATCCTGCTCCTGCTGAATTTCGTCCCATTACCACCTGCTCATGCAATCATTCTAATATTTAATACATTTTTCTTGCATCTGGGACCTGCTATTGTATGTGGAGTATTTAAATTTCTTTTGAAATTTATCACACACACTCTGTATAAAGGGACCACATTTTACGAGATCGTATATGAGCACATAATCTGCTGAGCAGCAAATCCTCCAGCATGATTTGTCAGTCATATTTCCTTACTCTTGTCTTGACCCATGATCAGTTACATCTGATTCCTGCAGCTTGTGTTGAATGCAGGGTTGCCAAATATGCATTTTTTGCACAGAATTTAAACTGTTGTGAAGGGTTGATTTTCTCCCATGGGTTAAATGTTTGAAATATTGCATAAATTACATTTGACTGAAATGCTTGTATTAAAACAATTAGCATTCTACCTGTGATAAAACTGTGCAAGATGTTAAAGGAACACTCCACTTTTTTTGAAAATAGGTTCATTTTGTGTGTTTTACCGTTTTTGAATCCATTCAGCCAATCGCCGGGACTGGCGGTAGCACTCTTAGCATAAATCATTGAATCCGATTAGACCATTAGCATCTCACTATAAAATGACTAGAGAGTTTCGATATTTTTCCTATTTAAAACTTGACTCTTGTGTAGTTGCATCGTGTACTAAGACTGGCGGAAAATGAAAGGTTGCGATTTCATAGGCCGATATAATTCACATGGAATTGATGTCAATGCCGTTGAGATTCTGCAGCAAAGTGATGATATCTCTGATCATTATCTAGTCTCGTGTATACTCCAGATAACTAAAACTGTAAATTCAACTCCTTATTACAAGTATGGTAGAACCATCACTTCTACTACGAAAGATTGCTTTCTAAGTAATCTTCCTGACTTATCTGAATTCCTCAGCATGTCCAATAGCTCAGAAAAACTTGATGATGTAACAGAAACTATTGACTCTCTCTTTTCCAGGACTCTAGATACGGTCACTCCTCTGCGCCTAAGGAAGATTAAGGAAAACAGTCCGACCCCGTGGTATAACGAGCAGACCCGCGCCCTAAAGAGAGCAGCCCGGAAAATGGAGCGCAGCTGGAGGAAAACAAAATTAGAGGTTTTTCGTACTGCTTGGCGGGAATGTACCCTATCGTACAGAAAAGCGTTAAAATCGGCCAGATCTGATTACTTTTCGACTCTTTTAGAAGAAAACAAACATAACCCTAGGTATTTATTCAATACAGTGGCTAAGTTAACAAAAAATAAAGAACCAACAGGCACTGACTATGCCCATCAGCATAGCAGTAATGACTTCATGAACTACTTTACTTCTAAGATTGATACAATTAGAGACAAAATTGTCACCATGCAGCCGTCAATTACAGTGTCGCATCAGATAGTGCGCTATAGATCTCCTGGGGAACAATTCAACTCATTCTCTACTATAGGTCAGGAAGAATTGTATAAACTTGTTAAATCATCTAAACCAACAACTTGTATGCTAGACCCTATTCCATCTAGGCTACTAAAAGACTTGCTTCCAGATCTCATAGATCCTCTGCTAAATATTATTAATTCATCACTGTCATTAGGATATGTCCCCAAAACCTTCAAACTGGCTGCTATTAAGCCTCTAATTAAAAAAACACAACTTGACCCCAACGAATTGACTAATTACAGACCTATCTCAAATCTCCCATTTCTATCAAAGATATTAGAAAAGGTTGTATCCTCACAACTATCTTCCTTCCTACAGAAATATGATATCTGTGAGGATTTTCAGTCAGGTTTTAGACCGTATCATAGTACTGAGACTGCTCTTATTAGAGTTACAAATGATCTACTGTCGCGATTTAGCTCAAAGGGAAATGTATATAAATAATTACAATTAATTATGATTAATTACAATTATTTATATCAGCTGCCAGTAGTAACTGTAGCAGAATTAATTTTCCATCAACTAATCTGTTCGTCCAACGAACATTCAGTATACGTTTTATATCAACTCTAAGAAATGATATTTTCTTGGGCACAGAAAATAACTTTCTTAAAGTACTGTTGCATTAGAGCATGTAGCTCGGATCGGAATCGTAAAGGGACATTAATTTGCAAGGCAGAATCAGAATCAAAACTCATGTAATTTGTGCACAAGAGTTTATTAACGAAGGACTAACACATAACTAATCTAAACAAACAGACATGAAATCATTCATACATGGGGGAAAGGTCAGTGAGAAGCAGTTAGAGAGACCAGAGAATGTAGCTATGAAAAGAGTCAGTTAACCACCTGAGTGAAACCATCAGTGCTGTCTACAGCTTATACTAAACCTCTGTTTTGTTTAGTTAAATGTACGATACTTGCATTGCCTTGGTCGAGGAACAAGTGTCCGAATGCAGTCTCGGGTGAAAGTCTCGATGGTTTGGAGCAGTGGTGGTTTGGAATCGCGATCACGTTCTTCTGGGTCCGAAGAGTGATGAACTCCAAAGATGTTCTGACTCGATGGTGACTGGGAGTTTCTTCCCATGTGACAGTTGAAGAAGAACCAAGAGCTGAGAGGGACCCAGCTGAAGTCCTGTGGTCTTTGGAGAATGGAAAGACAAGGCCGCAAGGCCTGGCGCAGCTTAGAGTTCCGACGAGTTCTAGCTCATCCTCCTCATCCTCTTAGGTTCTGAAAGAACTCACGTGAGACGAGTGAAGAAAGCTAAAAGCACGGAATAGAGAAATGTCTGTTCGAGGACATTTCATGAGGATGAATTCCGGGGTTGAGTAAAAGTGTCTGGCTCTTTGTGGTGAGAGCCATAGCTCTAGATGTTGGGGCCTGTCGGGCCCGCCGGGCACGGCCTGTGCCGGCTCAGGCTCCCTGTGGGTTCCTCCACAGGCAGCAATCGGAAGATCCTTTAGAAGAGCGTGAAGAGAGTCAAGAGGAGGGAGGCGGACTAACGTTTGATGCCTTTAAGGTCTCTGGAGGCTGCGCCTCCAGGAGGTCCACGATCCAATGGTAACTTTCTCCTTTGGAGGGAAAGTTTACGACTCTTTGTCTGTGAGCATGGTATTTTGCATATGTAATTCGATTGGGTGTTGATGCAAAAACTAGTAAGGTTTCTTAAAACACTAATATGTTGCATAGGTATCAACATCTAATTTACACCATCTTTTAGATCATCAAAACACGAACTCAAAGAGTCCAAGCATGGCATAGGTGGGTTATACTACTAGTCATCTATCAGAAAACATGCATAAAACAGTAGAAAGACAAATACAAAAACAACAGACAAAATTAAAATACAATGCAGTAATACTGTACACAATGACCTGGGCTATGTGTGATAGGAAGGTCAAAGAAAGGTTTGTCTGTGAATGAATAGGAAAGAGCCTATAGGCATTGTGTCTTTCTGATGGCAAATGTAGCATGGGCAGATGTGCATTCCTGCGGGCAATAAAACCTCTTATCAGATTGTCGTCCTGGCAACTGTGCCCTTTCAGGGTGTTCGTTGCTTTGGGGGGATGTCTCCAAAACTCCAGCATATAGCTGGGGTTGTTGGTTTTGAAGATTCTTTGTTAAATGTAACAAATAACTGTGTCTGATTGGTCCAGATGCTACATATCTCCCCCCTTTCGAACGTTGTTGTCTGTCCAACAGACAACAGCGAGCGATGTCCGAGGTGCCGAACAATCAGACACGCACCTGTCACTCATGGCTGGGAGAGAGCGGTTGCTCTCTGGCTGTTGGTGCCACTAGGAGTGGTTGGGGTGCTGTCAGGTGGTGTGCTATGGTGGTGTAGGCAGTAGCAAGGTGCAGGTCCTTGAGCTTGTGCAGCAGGTGTTGTGGCAGTGTCACCTGTCGTCCTGAGGTGATTTGGCCTGGGTCAAATGGTTGCTTTAGGTGTTGTTTGAAACAACTGGTTGAACTCTCACTTGTGAGAGGGCAGGTGATTCCAAGGGTCGCAGGGAATCGTAATGGAGATGGTAGTGTGAAGAGAGTTTCAGACTGACCTAGTGATGATGGCAGGAGGGCAGCAGGTGGTTGTTAGCCCTCTGTTCTGCTTAAACATCACTAAAAGTCTGATGTTGGCAGTGTTGCTTTCTCGGGTGGCAGCACTGACTTAAGCTTGCCTGAGTTGTGTTGGTAGAGGTTTCGCTGTTGGGCATGTGGGCCCGTTGCTCTATCCAACGTTGTCTGGCTGCTCCTGGGGTGTTGGCTGGTTTTGCGGAATTCTCCTCCCCTGGAGGAGTCTGATGCTGTGTTATGTTTGACAAGGAGTCAAAGTTTGTCCTTTCCGGTACTTCTCAGTGGAGTTTTGTTTAAGGAGCTCTTTGCTAGTGTCAGCAGCTCCTGTAACTCAACAATGGGTATGTCTAGCTGTTGTTGTGCAGCCTCCATTTAGCACCTGTGTGAAGGGTGTGGAGGAGGATGTGGTTGACTGCTGTTGGACATACCGTGGTGTGCGCAGGCTGAGGATGCCCTTTTCCATGGCTCCTCCCAGCGGTTGGTCTGGAACCTGGGTCTGTTGCCGCAGTGACGGTTATGTCCTCTGTTGGCTAGTGTCTTTCTGTAGAAGGGCCTGGCATTGTGACAATGCTGGGTGCCTTCTGGTGCCTGCTTTGAATTCTGGGTTGTGCAGTCCAGAATCAGTGGGGTCTTACAAACACCTTTGGTGGAGGCCTTGTGCTTGTTAAAGGCCTTCTGTGTCAGGTCACGCAGTTGTTGAATAGGCACTGAGTGAGGGCAGGCTAAAATGCCTAGATGGTGACTTACAATAGGATGGAGGTTTTGAAGGAAGATGCTCTTGAAGTTGGTGTCCTCCTCCATCCCAGGTTCATTGCGAGCTCCGAAGTAAGCTCGTCGAAGTCTGTGGTAGTAAGCATATGGAGTTTCATACCGGCCCTGTTTGGTGGCCAGTGCAGCGATCAGTCCGTGTTCAGACTCTGGGTCTGAGAATTCCTTAATGATGGCTTGTCTTAGCTGCTGGTAGTTTGATTGAATGTGTCCTGGCTGTCGAGCCAGGAAGCGTCGCACCTCTGGGCTAGAGGTGATCCAGAGCAGATAAAGTCTATCTTGGTGGTTCACACATTTCCAAGACTGAAGGAAAAAGTCAATGTCTCTCAGGTAGGCGTGGACGTCATGGTCTCCTGCAAGTTCTGGTGTGAATGCAGGGATGTTTCTCGCCATTCAATTGAGTTCTTTGAGTGTCACTTCATGTGTCACTTCAGGGTTCGTCTGAATTAATTCTGTTCTCTCTGCGGCTGCTGAGGTTTCCTGGAAGCCGACTTGAGAAGTGTCAAGCAGAGATCTTTGCCCCCCCCCCCCCCTTTGTATCTGTGTACAGGGGTACGGGGGTTTGCACTGCTGGCTGTGTGACATGCAGCAGGGTGTCTTTTACTTGAGTCCATGCACAGCCTGTAAGACTGTTTCAGTTCTCTCTGAACCATGTCAAGCTCCTCTTTAATGTTGCAGAATTGCTGAGTCAGGGTTTGGACTTCAGCTCTGGCTACATTCAGATGGCCTTCTAAGGCCTTAGCTCTAGTGTCTCTCTCATTAAGTTCTACGTATGCTGTTCTTAACAGTGACTTTGTTTGAAACAGTTCTCTTTCCAAATCTTGTCTGATGGCCTTTCCAAGCTGCTCTTTGTGTCCGGCAGCTGTTAGAGCCTCCTGAAGACTGGTGATTTCCTTCTGTTGTGCTGTTCTGTCAGGTTCCTTGCACCTGTCCCGTTCCTTCTCTTGCTGAGCAGGTGTCAGTTCCCTTTGGAACTCTGTGAATTGGAGTTTCAGTTCATTTACCTCCTGTCTGAGGCCCTTGAGGGTGTGGGCCAATGAGAAGGTGACGCTGGTCAGCTCCTGATTGTCCAGGCTGGGTGTGAGGTGTCCACTTGTGTCGCAGTCCTGCTGTTCCTTTCTCTGCCGTTGCAGGTTGTTGACTGCTTTAGGCTGAAGGATGTCCATCCCAGTGCTCTGCGGGGTCCCCAGGTGCTCCTGGTGGGTGGCAGGGCTGGATGTCTGAGGCATGCTGGTTCACTTGTGGGAATACGAAAGAGAAAGGCAGACGGCAAATGCAAGTACACACAGAGGTGTTAAGCTATCTGTATAGGGAACGGCTCTCTAGGCCGTGTAAGGTGTTGATAGCTGGTTAGGCCAGCTAGTGAAGTGGGGTGCTAAGGTTTTGTGCGGGTCAGCACAAAGAGAGGGTTTGAGTAACTTTAATGGGGCTGTAAGCAGGGGGTCAGCTACTGACCAGGCTTTACCTGTAGTCAAATTATTACTCAAAACACTGATGGTTCACAGGTTTGGTCACTATGAAGGTATCGAATAAAACAAGACTGAAATAAAATCAGAAAGAGACAGAGGTAGAAGGAAGGGCTTTCCTTATTTAGTTTAAGATAGGAGATATGACTACGCAGTTGTCCCTTGTTCAAAGGAATGCTGCAGGAGTGTCATAAATCTAGGGAGACTGTTAGCTAAGCTAGCAGGGACGCATCAAACATCTCAAGGTAAATAAGCAGAATCACTAGGAAGTGTTTCTAGTCTTCTCAGGGCCTATGGCTTGGTGAACGGTACTTGTACCTCATGTAATAGGCCTGACTGCTAAGGAGTAATGAGAGACGGGAATTAGTCTACTAATAACCTGTACGGTTCATTAAGGGGACAACAGTTGCTAGAACTGCTATAGTCCTATACCGAGAGGGAAGATAGTGATGGTCAGATAAACTAAAATAAGGTGAAAGAAAAATTAAAATATCCTAATAGCTTTAGGAAACTAAAGGAAAAGTAAATAACTTGATTTAATTAAATTTGTGATTTAATTAAAATCAACTTAGCTGAATTGGTACATTCAAGCTTAACGAGGGTATATAAATTAAATAAACTCCAAGCGAGGTAGAATAAAGTCAATATCAAAGTAACAGTTAAAACCCAAGTGTGTGAGGAGGGGCCAAACTAATTGAGCCTACACAGAAGGTGATAGCACAAATAGGAGGTGAAACCAAGAGAAAGGGGGAGAGAGAGAGAGAAGAGGTTCGTGAACGTTACGCTTTACACTCACACGTATCTAAATGTTAGTCGGATGCTAACAGTTAATAGTTGAGGTAAAGGGCTTAGCTTATGTGCCTGTACGGCTGCTAAAGTGTTAGCTTTGGCTACACTCAGTTCTACTCAGTTTACACAGGGGTCTGTGATGTGTATGCTGTTATCAGATCGAACCGGAAGAGTCTGCTCTCAACTTCCGGGGTCAGACGTTGCTAAGAGACCGATGTATGTTTACAACAACGAGCAAGCTGAGCAGAACTTGTGCTGCTGTGAAACATGCATGGGAAACTCACACGCAGTCAGTTATGACTTATCGCATACAACTTCATTCACAAATCAAAACAGCACATTCACTTCACAGACAATGGCAAATTACTAGTTAGCTAAGCTAGAATTTCACCATTAATTCGCTATTCAATTGCATAATCTTAATGATTACAATGATATGCGATAGTTACAAGAAGGCCTTAATTCGGAGAAATGAGGAACATCGCTCAAATCGCCATTAGAATAACTATACCGTAGCAAGATTTCTTCTACGCTCAGTTTTAATATCAATGCAAGTGGGATTTCTTCGCCATGCAGATTATTTAATGCCGCTAATCTGAAACTTCCTTGTCAGACAAGACTTATGCATTTAAAGCTAAAAGTGGGGATTTCTTCGCCCAAATTTAGATGAATTTATTCATTTATGTGGGCTGCTAATCTGAGATTTCTTTGTCAGAAAAGACTTGCACATTTAAAGCTAAAAGTGGGGATTTCTTCGCCCAAATTTAGATGAATTTATTCTGGTACCATTCATACGGGCTGCTAATCTGAGGTTTCTTCGTCAGAGAAGGCTTACACTCTACTAACAACAGAAATTAGGATTTCTTCGCTAACATCAGGTTAGTTTCTTATCGTACGATTTAAAGATGTGTTATAGCATTGAACAAGTTTCTACTGCTTGTAGTAGGGCACATTCAAGCTATAGTCTATCTGATGTTGTCAGAAGCTGCATGTGTAAGACATTAATAAAATCTATGAAACAAACACACAAGTTTGATATTGAATCTCCTTGCAAATAATGTTTAAACGACTGCCCGCATTCTCCACCATTAAATGTCGCGATTTAGCTCAAAGGGAAATGTATATAAATAATTACAATTAATTATGATTAATTACAATTATTTATATCAGCTGCCAGTAGTAACTGTAGCAGAATTAATTTTCCATCAACTAATCTGTTCGTCCAACGAACATTCAGTATACGTTTTATATCAACTCTAAGAAATGATATTTTCTTGGGCACAGAAAATAACTTTCTTAAAGTACTGTTGCATTAGAGCATGTAGCTCGGATCGGAATCGTAAAGGGACATTAATTTGCAAGGCAGAATCAGAATCAAAACTCATGTAATTTGTGCACAAGAGTTTATTAACGAAGGACTAACACATAACTAATCTAAACAAACAGACATGAAATCATTCATACATGGGGGAAAGGTCAGTGAGAAGCAGTTAGAGAGACCAGAGAATGTAGCTATGAAAAGAGTCAGTTAACCACCTGAGTGAAACCATCAGTGCTGTCTACAGCTTATACTAAACCTCTGTTTTGTTTAGTTAAATGTACGATACTTGCATTGCCTTGGTCGAGGAACAAGTGTCCGAATGCAGTCTCGGGTGAAAGTCTCGATGGTTTGGAGCAGTGGTGGTTTGGAATCGCGATCACGTTCTTCTGGGTCCGAAGAGTGATGAACTCCAAAGATGTTCTGACTCGATGGTGACTGGGAGTTTCTTCCCATGTGACAGTTGAAGAAGAACCAAGAGCTGAGAGGGACCCAGCTGAAGTCCTGTGGTCTTTGGAGAATGGAAAGACAAGGCCGCAAGGCCTGGCGCAGCTTAGAGTTCCGACGAGTTCTAGCTCATCCTCCTCATCCTCTTAGGTTCTGAAAGAACTCACGTGAGACGAGTGAAGAAAGCTAAAAGCACGGAATAGAGAAATGTCTGTTCGAGGACATTTCATGAGGATGAATTCCGGGGTTGAGTAAAAGTGTCTGGCTCTTTGTGGTGAGAGCCATAGCTCTAGATGTTGGGGCCTGTCGGGCCCGCCGGGCACGGCCTGTGCCGGCTCAGGCTCCCTGTGGGTTCCTCCACAGGCAGCAATCGGAAGATCCTTTAGAAGAGCGTGAAGAGAGTCAAGAGGAGGGAGGCGGACTAACGTTTGATGCCTTTAAGGTCTCTGGAGGCTGCGCCTCCAGGAGGTCCACGATCCAATGGTAACTTTCTCCTTTGGAGGGAAAGTTTACGACTCTTTGTCTGTGAGCATGGTATTTTGCATATGTAATTCGATTGGGTGTTGATGCAAAAACTAGTAAGGTTTCTTAAAACACTAATATGTTGCATAGGTATCAACATCTAATTTACACCATCTTTTAGATCATCAAAACACGAACTCAAAGAGTCCAAGCATGGCATAGGTGGGTTATACTACTAGTCATCTATCAGAAAACATGCATAAAACAGTAGAAAGACAAATACAAAAACAACAGACAAAATTAAAATACAATGCAGTAATACTGTACACAATGACCTGGGCTATGTGTGATAGGAAGGTCAAAGAAAGGTTTGTCTGTGAATGAATAGGAAAGAGCCTATAGGCATTGTGTCTTTCTGATGGCAAATGTAGCATGGGCAGATGTGCATTCCTGCGGGCAATAAAACCTCTTATCAGATTGTCGTCCTGGCAACTGTGCCCTTTCAGGGTGTTCGTTGCTTTGGGGGGATGTCTCCAAAACTCCAGCATATAGCTGGGGTTGTTGGTTTTGAAGATTCTTTGTTAAATGTAACAAATAACTGTGTCTGATTGGTCCAGATGCTACACTACTCTTGTCATCTGATCGTGGTTGTATCTCTCTGTTAGTGCTACTGGATCTTAGTGCTGCGTTTGATACTGTTGACCACAACATTCTCTTGAATAGACTTGAGAATTATGTTGGCATTAGTGGTAGTGCATTGGCATGGTTCAAATCGTATCTATCTGACCACCATCAATTCGTGGTAGTAAATGAAAAGGTATCATATCGATCACAAGTGCAGTATGGAGTACCGCAAGCCTCAGTACTAGGGCCATTACTCTTTACGCTTTACATGTTACCCTTGGGTGATATCATCAGGAAATGTGGTGTTAGCTTTCACTGCTACGCTGATGATACCCAGCTCTATATTTCTTCACGGCCCGGCGAAACGTACCAATTTGAAAAACTAATGGATTGTGTAGCTGAGTTAAAAAATTGGATGACAAGTAATTTCTTACTGCTAAATTCTGAAAAAACAGAGGTGTTAATTATTGAGCCTAAAACCTCAGCGTGTAATAACCTACAACACTGTCTAATACTTGATGGCTGTTCTGTCAATTCTTCGTCATCAGTTAGGAACCTAGGTGTGCTATTTGATGGTAATCTTTCCTTTGAAAACCACATCTCTAGTATTTGCAAAACTGCATTTTTCCATCTCAAAAATATATCTAAACTACGACCTATGCTCTCAATGTCAAATGCTGAAACATTAATTCATGCATTTATGACCTCACGGTTAGATTATTGTAATGCTTTATTGGGTGGTTGTTCTGCTCGCTTAATAAACAAACTCCAGCTTGTCCAAAATGCAGCAGCTAGAGTTCTTACTAGAACCAAAAAGTATGATCATATTAGCCCAGTTCTGTCTACACTGCACTGGCTCCCTATTAAACATCGTATAGATTTTAAAATCTTGCTAATTACTTTTAAAGCCCTGAATAGTTTAGCTCCTCAGTACCTGAGCGAGCTCCTATCACATTATAGTCCCTCACGTCCGCTGCGTTCTCAAAACTCTGGCAATTTGATAATACCGAGAATATCAAAATCAACTGCGGGCGGGAGATCATTTTCTTATCTAGCGCCCAAACTCTGGAACAATCTACCCTACAATGTTCGGGACGCAGACACACTCTGTCAGTTTAAATCTAGATTAAAGACCCATCTCTTTAACCTTGCTTACACATAACAAATCAACATATTCTTATGATTCAAATCCGTTAAAGGATTGTTAGGCTGCACTTACTAGGTCAACCGGAACCGGGAACACTTCCTATAACACCCGATGTACTCAGTGCATCGTCAGAAGAATGGCATCTACGCTAATATTAGTCTGTTTCTCTCTTATTCCGAGGTCACATTAACCACCAGATCCAGTCCGTATCCAGATCAGATGGTCACTGCAGTCCCCCTGATCCAGTCCGAACCCAGCCCAGATGGTGGATCAGCACCTAGAGACGACCTCTACAGCCCTGAATGTCAGCGGAGTCCACATCAACTAGATGAGCCCCAGAGACGGATCCACAGTGAAGACCTCGTCACCTAGACGGCTGTCGGCACAAGACCACGGGAACTTTGGCTAGAGGAGAACTGGCCCCCCGATTGAGCCTGGTTTCTCCCACGGTTTTTTTCTCCATTTGTCACCAATGGAGTTTTGGTTCCTTGCCGCTGTCGCCTCTGGCTTGCTTAGTTGGGGACACTTTCTCTTAACACAATATTGCATTTTATTTTATTGTTTTTGATAAACTACCTTTACCTAAAATGTGAGTGTTTACTGTTGCCTTTGGCATTGTTGATGTACTGTTTCCTATTTAATACTGTACAGCCGCCTTGTCACAATTCTGTATTGTTAAAGGCGGTATATAAATAAAGGTAAAAAAAAAAAAAAAAAAATAGCTAGGAATTATACTCTCATTCCGGCGTAATAATCAAGGAATTTTGCTGCCGTACCATGGGTGCAGCAGGCGCAATGATATTACGCAGCGCCTGAACGTGACCGGCACTAAGTTTGTGTAGATGGAGAGTTGCAGCCGTTAGGGCTGTGACGGTGGTAATGACAACTGCACCACCGCGGTCATCCATTGCCACCGCGGTGGTCAGTTGCTACCGGCAATACTGCACGTAACGTCACACAATCTATAACAAGCATAAAATACAGTTTCTTTAACAATTTCTCTGCCGTTTTTAGTGTCCCCGCCGGCAGCAGCAGCGAGCACAAGTGCCTTCGCAGCTACTGGAAGAGATCCGCGTTCAAACGCACACAATAGGCTAAAGCTTGCTAAGCTAAGTATTCCTGAGTTTCGTTTCATTTTTGTGCAGCGCTCCTGTTCAACACCGAGACTTCAGAAAGCGCATCTTGTGTGTTTTCTTTATTTTTACAAATGCACAACATTTTGTTGATAATGTGAGTGCATGCAAATAAAATTAGACCCTTTACAGTTCCAGATGATATATTACGCTTACCTTTATGATTTATGCTAAGCTATGCTAAAAGTGCTACCGCCAGACCCGGCGATTGGCTGAATGGATTCAAAAACGGTAAAACACATCTGTATAACTCTAGGGGAGTTGGAAAATGAGCCTATTTCAAAAAAAGTGGAGTGTTCCTTTAAGTTTTGTTATGGCCACTGGTAGGAAGCCTTTTAGCTGTGTTTATGATCAACCTGCACAAGGGTGACTGTAAAATATACATTTTAGGTATGAAAATTAAATATTTTGAGTTTTGTTATGGCATATGGTCATTGCGCTACTTTGAGGGCTTTTTTAATCAACCTCAAATAATCTCCCTCCTTCATGTCCTCCACACCTGGACGAAGAAATACAAATGCAAGTTTAAACATGTGAACACAAAAATATGTGAAAGAGCCCACTTCAGCACTCGCGCTGTGTTCTGAGAGACACAGAGAGACGCGTCTCAAAGCGTTTGAACACCGAATTTCCCTATTCTTTCTCTTGAACCGACAAATACATACAAAATTATGTTGAAATACCCGTCTTGGAGAGTATCCTAAAAAAAACTGTCGGTAATGTCTTAAGTGAAAGTAAACAGCTAAGAAAGCAATCAGATGTGTATCATTATATTGGATGCAGTGCTTCTTAAAGTGTCACGTATGGTGTACGGGGGAAAAAGAGGTCAGGGTCCAAATGCAGGAAAGGATAATTTTAATGAAACAAAACACAAAAGAACGTAAACCAGAAGGCCAACACGGCACAACACAAACTGGAAACAAGGATCAAAAATCAAAACCGAACCGAACACACACGAGGACAAAAGACAATGCAGACCTGAACAGGAGTGAGAAGTGAGAGTTCTTATACAATAGTCCAGAGTGTGAACAGCTGTGAGCGTAATCAGTGCAAATGACAAGACAGACGTGAACAATCAGGGGAGTGCAGTGCAAGGGGAACAGCGACCTCGAGAGGCTGAGGGAAGACCCACAGCCCCGATCATGACATACTCTCTCTGTTTAAATCTAGATTAAAGACTCATTTTTTTAGCCAAGCATTCAAAAAATGCATCTCATAAACTTTTCCTGCAGTTATACCTGATCAAATGCTCATTATGAATCTTTTAGCTCTGGTTGAACAAATCTTTCTTTGCTTACTTTGAACAGCAGCTACGCTAATTATGTTCCTATTTGTTCTCTGTTTCTGCCATGGGATTGACATCCCAACAAAGTTGCTTTACAACGATATGTATCGTGAAAAGCGCTATACAAATAAATTTGAATTGAACTGAATATGAAGTGAATATATATATATATATATATATATATATATATATATATATATATATATATATATATATATATATATATATATTGTAAAATTAAAGGACGTTTCTTTTAAATGTATAGCACAATAATTAAGGCAGCAACATATGATAGATAGGACAGAACCAGAAAGACTATTAGTAATCTTTCAGTGCACAAAAGTATAATAATACGAAAGACTCCAATACAGAGTGGCACAAAGCGCTTATATGCATACTGCACAGTGCTCCGCATAGAAAAGTTAAAAGCACAAAGGAAAGAGATATTGATGCATAGTCTATTATATCTGTGCGTTTATTGAGCCTTTTCTTTTAAGAGTTTTAAATCTTAGTTACTGTTTCATCATCTTGACTGTCATAACCAAATGCGACATGCAGTTTAAATGCTGAATGGAGGATGACAGACATCCACAGCATAGAGAAGAGTTTATGTCAACTTAAATGTAACAACTTACATTAAAGAATATTCATCTGTACCTCACATTGAACTATGGAACAGCTTCAGAACTATAGGCGGAGTGTGTGTAAGGCTTGGGCAAAAATGCCACCAAATTGGACAAAATTGAACTATGTTCCTGGATTAAATTAAATCTATTACATCTGTTGCTAACAGTGAAAATGAATGAAAAGTGTTGATTGCAGCATTAAATTAAGATCTGCTCATGTTGCACTATATTTCTTTTTCGTGTTTTTACAGTGGTTTTTACAGTGTTGCGATTATATCCAATCACACACGATTCCGTTGAGCTTAGGAATGCAATGGCCGATCAGAGTCATTGCTGAAACTCAGTTTTGTTGAGTACGCGTGCTCGCTGACTGAATTCTGGACTGTCCTGAGTTCTCATCAACAAAGCGCAGATGTACTTACAATGTAAGTAAGAGATTATTTCACAGTGTAGACAGCTTCATTAATTACAAACATAGTTTTGTTTTTCTGATAGTGCTGCAATAGATTGAAGTTAGTGATAATGTTCTTTGCTGCTTGGCAGGGCCCGTGGGTAAGATAGCATAGTCTTCACTGTATAAATTAAATATAGATTAATTCTTGTTAAAAGTTAAAAGTAATTCAGTCAGGAGCAGTGAGTGATTTTCTCTCTTTTATTTTCTTGGATTTACATTAAGGACACCAACAGCAGCTAGTAAATTAGGCGCAGTCACTTTATGTCACGTTTGGTGTACGGGGGAAAAAGAGGTCAGGGTCCAAATGCAGGAAAGGATAATTTTAATGAAACAAAACACAAAAGAACGTAAACCAGAAGGCCAACACGGCACAACACAAACTGGAAACAAGGATCAAAAATCAAAACCGAACCGAACACACACGAGGACAAAAGACAATGCAGACCTGAACAGGAGTGAGAAGTGAGAGTTCTTATACAATAGTCCAGAGTGTGAACAGCTGTGAGCGTAATCAGTGCAAATGACAAGACAGACGTGAACAATCAGGGGAGTGCAGTGCAAGGGGAACAGCGACCTCGAGAGGCTGAGGGAAGACCCACAGCCCCGATCATGACAGTACCCCCTCCCTACGGAACGGCTTCCAGACGTTCCCAAAGTCTGGAGGGAGGAGGCACGGAGGAAGGCAACTTAGGGGGAGGGACGGCGGGCCAGGCCCGTGCAGCGCAGTCACCGCCGCGTCAGGAACAGAGAGAGCGGTCACCGCCGCGTCCGGAACAGAAGGCACGGTGAGGGCTGCGTCAGGAACAGCGAGCGCAGCCGCCTCCGCGTCAGGAACGGAGATAGCGGTCGCCGCCGCATCAGGAACAGAGATAGCGGTCGCCGCCGCATCAGAAACAGAGATAGCGGTCGCCGCCGCATCCGGAACAGAGAGCGCGGTCACCGCCGCGTCCGGAACAGAGAGAGCGGCCACCGCCGCGTCAGGAACAGAGAGAGCGGTCACCGCCGCGTCCGGAACAAAGAGCGCGGTCGCCGCCGCATCAGAAACAGAGATAGCGGTCGCCGCCGCGTCCGGAACAGAGAGCGCGGTCACCGCCGCGTCAGGAACAGAGAGAGCGGTCACCGCCGCGTCAGGAACAGAGAGAGCGGTCGCCGCCGCGTCCGGACAGGAGATAGCGGTCACCGCCGCGTCAGGAACAGAGAGAGCGGTCGCCGCCGCGTCCGGAACAGAGAGAGCGGTCACCGCCGCGTCTGGAACAGAGAGCGCGGTCACCGCCGCGTCAGGAACAGAGAGCGCGGTCGCCGCCGCGTCAGGAACAGAGAGAGCGGTCGCCGCCGCGTCCGGAACAGAGAGCGCGGTCGCCGCCGCGTCCGGAACAGAGAGAGCGGTCGCCGCGGCGTCCGGACAGGAGATAGCGGTCGCCGCCGCGTCCGGAACAGAGAGCGCGGTCACCGCCGCGTCAGGAACAGAGAGAGCGGTCACCGCCATGTCCGGAACAGAGAGCACGGTCACCGCCGCGTCAGGAACAGAGAGAGCGGTCGCCGCCGCGTCCGGAACAGAGAGCGCGGTCACCGCCGCGTCCGGAACAGAGAGCGCGGTCACCGCCGCGTCCGGAACAGAGAGAGCGGTCACCGCCGCGTCAGGAACAGAGATAGCGGTCGCCGCCGCCTGCCCGAGGAAGAGCGTCTCCGCCCCCGCCAGAAAGCAGGGCCGCATCTGCGCAACCTCGGCCCTACAGGCGTCCATCCCCGCCAGACAGGCGTAGATGAGCTCGAAACGGGCGGCCGACGCCGCCTCAAAGGACATTCCCGCCGTGTCGGGAAAAGAGCGGGTGGTCGCCGCCCCCAAACGCGCGTCCGCCGTCGCCAAACGGGGAAGCTTCGCCTCCCCGAAAAAAATCCTCCCCGCTGGACCCATCTTTGAGGTCTGCATTCTGTCACGTTTGGTGTACGGGGGAAAAAGAGGTCAGGGTCCAAATGCAGGAAAGGATAATTTTAATGAAACAAAACACAAAAGAACGTAAACCAGAAGGCCAACACGGCACAACACAAACTGGAAACAAGGATCAAAAATCAAAACCGAACCGAACACACATGAGGACAAAAGACAATGCAGACCTGAACAGGAGTGAGAAGTGAGAGTTCTTATACAATAGTCCAGAGTGTGAACAGCTGTGAGCGTAATCAGTGCAAATGACAAGACAGACGTGAACAATCAGGGGAGTGCAGTGCAAGGGGAACAGCGACCTCGAGAGGCTGAGGGAAGACCCACAGCCCCGATCATGACAGAGTATGTCTGAACCCCGAACGTTATCCGGAAGGCTGTTCCGAGAGTTTGGGAGCCAAATGCGAAAAAGCTCTACCTCCTTTAGTGGACTTTGCTATCCTAGGAACTACCAACAGTCCAGAGTTTTGCGACCTTAGGGAGCGTGATGGATTGTAGCGTGGTAGAAGACTAGTTAGGTACGTAGGAGCTAAACTGTTAAGTACTAGAGGTCTAGAGGTCATGAATGCGTGAACTAGCTTTTCTGCGTCAGAAACAGGTAACATGTTTCGTAGCTTGGCAATATTTCTAAGATGGAAGAATGCTGTTTTTGTAACATGAGAAATATGATCAAAAGACAAGTTGCTGTCTAATATAACACCCAGACTTTTGACTGTAGTGGAAGTAACAGTACATCCGTCTAGTTGTAGATTGTAAGCCAAAACATTCTGTATATTGTTTTTTGGTCCAATAAGTCTCTGTCTAATAACTCTGTCTTATCTGAATTTAATAGGAGAAAATTATTGGTCATCCAATCTTTTACATTTTTAGTACACTCTGTTAACTGTGATAATTTAGAAGTTTCATCTGGTCTTGTTGAGATATATAGTTGAGTATCATCAGCATAACAATAGAAACTAATCCCGTGTTTTCTAATAATATTACCAAGGGGCAGCATGTATATTGAAAATAGTAGAGGACCTAAGACAGATCCTTGTGGCACTCCATACTTTACTGGTGATAACTGAGATGACTCCCCATTTAAATAAACAAAGTGGTAGCGATTAGACAGGTAGGATCTAAACCATCTTAAAGCCTGTCCTTGGATATCTGCATAATTCTGTAGTCAATCTATTAGTATGTCATGATCTATAGTGTCGAACGAAATTGAAATTCTTCATGGATATAATTTTTTTGCAAGAATGAGTACAGCTGAGCAGATACAACTTTCTTTAAAATTTTAGACACAAATGGAAGATTAGAAATGGGTCTATAATTTGCCAGTTCACTAGGGTCTAGTTGTGGTTTCTTAATAAGAGGCTTAATAACTGCCAGCTTGAATGGTTTGGGACAGGATCTAAAGATAACGATGAGTTAATAATATTGAGCAGCAGTTCTTCTGCCACAGGTAACAATTCTTTCAGTAATTTAGTGGGTACGGGATCTAATAGGCATGTTGTTGGTTTAGACACAGTGATGAGTTTATTTAGCTCTTCCTGTCCTATAGCGGTAAAACACTGCAGTTTTCCTTTGGGTGTGGCGAAAGAAGTTGACATATTAGATGCAGTAGAATCTACATTGGTTATTGTATTTCTGATGTTATCTATTTTATCAGTGAAGAAATTCATAAAGTCATTACTATTAAACTGTAAAGGAATATTTAGATCGGGTGGCGTCTGGTTATTTGTTAATCTAGCCACTGTGCTAAATAAAAATCTTGGATTGTTTTGGTTATTTTCTATGAGTTTGCGGATATGCTCAGCCCTAGCAGCTTTTAAAGCCTGTGTATATCTGGACATACTGTTTTTCCATGCAATTCTAGTGTCCTGGAGATGTTGTCCGACAGGAATTCCGCTCCGACTCTGCTGGGGTGCAGGCCATCAGCACGGAAAAGCCTAGGACATTCCCAGAAAAGATTCCCATTATTAACAAAGAACAGTTTCTGTTCTTTACACCATGTCAATAACAATTCATTTAGAGCAAGAAGTCTACTGAACCTTTCGTGCCCACGTCAAAACATGGGAAGCGGTCCTGACACGATGATCCTTGTTGCGGGCGACGTGCTGCGAACCGTCTCGATCTGGCTGCTGAAGTCCCTCTTCAGAACCTCCGTCTGCCGCAGCCTGGTGTCGTTCACCCCCGCGTGCAGGACGATCGCGCCGACGCTCTCGCCGTCCTTCAGGATTGCGGGTATCTGCACAGAAACATCGAGAATGCGAGCACCAGGAAAACAGTGGGTGTGGACTTTACCTTTAGCTAAGGTAGCACGGACGTACCAGACAATAGAGTCTCTGACGATCACAGCGTCGCGTTCCGTCTCACGGAGGGGAGCGAAGCTGTTCCGGGTGGAGAACTCGAAGACCGGAGGCGGCAGAGGGGGTGAGGTCCTTGGCCCGGGCCTGGCTCGCATCTTCCTCTGCTGCTGCACCCAAGTTCCGTGGTGTCCCAGCGCCGGAGTGAAGGACACCTGGGAAGATCGCGTCCAGGGTGCACAGGACCTGTTCAGAGAAGCACACGGAATAGAGGTGGTGGGAGTGTTAGAATCGCGCTGTATACTTACCTGGGAGGATTCCAGAGCGGCTCTCACTCTCTCAACTCGGCCTTTCTCTCCAACAGCTTATAAATCTGCTTCTCCACGGCCACCAGCTCATGTCCTCATCTGCACTCAAAGGTAGACAAAAATTCGGCATTAAAGCAAGTGAGTAAACAACAGTGTGTGTCTAAATGGTGTGTAAACTATGCAAGCAAGATTAGCGGCAACCACGCTGGTGCTGCTAACGTGTTATAAGCTAGCGGACTCAGGAAATCAAAACAAAACTACTGATAACAAAGCAATCCGGTTGGTTTTTTGTTAAATACAACAGGGGGTATATTCAAACGTTATAAGAAACAAAAGTAATTGTGTATAAAATTGATTTTAGATCGAAAAATAGACAATAAGAAATTAACTTGACGGAGCTCAAACTCTAACCGTGTATTTCCACTACAGCATAGCGAGCAGAGCGGAGCGGGCATTTTCCATTCATTCCTATGGAAGCTGAGCATAAACGCTCACGGGGTGCATTGTGGGATTGAAAGCGGCACTGAGAAAGCATTGAGAGCGGCTTTTTACCACCAATTTCACACGCCCCAAAGCAGTGGCGTTGTAGCGTTGCTGGCATCACTGAGCGTAGATTTGACACTGTAGTGGAAATACGCCATAACCGTGTTTCCCCTTCGGGAACTCGAGCCGCGTCGAAACGCTATGGGAACGCCTCCAGCGTGACCGCGCTCTGAACACGTGTGAAATCAGACCAATGGAAGAGCGAGACGTCACAGGCGGGTGACGTCACAGACCAGGAAGCATAAAAGCACGTGCGCCAGAACGAACGGCAGCTTCTGTCTTTCAGCAGCGCTCTATGTGTGTCTCTGTTTTTGCGCTTTTGGTTGCTAGTTTGCACCACTTTCTTTTTGCACAAAATGTCTAAAAAACTGTCTAAGACCAAGCATTTAGATGAGCCATGTTTTAGAGCGTGTGTTCCTCCCTGCCCTCGTTTCATCACGGGTACGGATACACACGCTCTATGCGTGGTTTGTCTGGGAGCGGAGCATGCGGCAACAGCCCTTGAGGGGGCTGATTGCCCACATTGTGTGCAGATGAGTCTGCACACACTCCGCTCCCGGAAGGCTCTCTTCCACAAGGGAGCCTTCAGCAGCGTTCCCCGCGGATCTGGTCCCGCTTCCGCTGAGGCGGGGCGGCGGCTGCATTCGTGGGGTTCGCAGCTGGATCTAGCGGAGGGTATGGAGTCGGGTAACCCCCTATCTCCTGCCTCACCCGCTAGATCCCTAGCCCGTCCTCTGGGTGTGGAAGCCCGCGCTGCGGATTCTTCCCCCCGGGGGACGGGCTCGACGCTCCCCATATCTTCCTCTGAGGAGGTTGATGTGGAGAGTGTCGATGACGTACAAGCACCTCAGTTTCCCCAATATGAGGAGCTGCTGGAGGTGGTGACTCGTGCGGTGGCCAAGCTTAATATCGATTGGCCCCCCGAGTCATTGGTTGAACCGCAGAGAAGTAAACTAGACGAGAGGTTTCTGCGGTCTCGCCCACCTTCAGCACGCCGGAGCCTTCCTTTTTTCCCCGATCTCCACACTGAGGTGTCGAGATCGTGGAATAACCCTTTCTCGTCCCGCTTGTTCATCCCCGCCTCCTATAACTACGGTCATGTGGGCGGGTTGGATGAGCGGGGGTACAGAGCAATGCCCCGGGTGGAACAGACGCTTGCCAGCTATCTGTCCCCCGCCGCGGCATCGTCTCTGAAGGCTCCGGTCTTGCCCTCCAAGCCGCTGCGAGTCACTTCAGCGCTGGTGGGTAAGGGGTACGCGGCTGCGGGTCAGGCTGGTGCGTGTCTGCACACCATGTCGGTGTTACAGGCGTACCAGGCTGACTTGCTAAAGGAGTTGGATGAAGGCGCGGAGATCAGTGATTGTGATATCTCTGAGCTCCGGAGGACCGCTGATTTGTCTCTCCGTACCACTAAGGAGACCGCCCGTGCCATCGGGCGGTCTATGGCTTCCCTTGTGGCTGCGGAGAGACATCTCTGGTTGACCCTGTCCGATATGAAGGAAAAGGACAGGGTCTTCCTCCTGGACGCCCCGCTTTCGCCTTCTGGCCTGTTCGGCGACGCAGTCAATGCTGTCGTCGACAGGTACCAGGAGGCACGTAAGCAAGCGGCGGCGTTCCAGCGGTTCCTCCCTCGCCGCCGTCCAGCTCACGAGGCTGCTGAGCTGGAGCAGCCTCATCCGCGTACCAGCTCCTCATACCGGGAAACGCAAAAACAGAGCGTCGCCACCCGCACTCCTCCCCATCGGAGGCGGGTGCGTAGACGCTCTAGGTCGGGGGCCCCCGGGACGAAGCCCGATCTGCGGGTCGTGCTTCAGTCTAGGAGGTCCTCGGCCAAGCGGCCCTGATGGTGCGGGGCCGCTGAGGGTAGCCCCATCAGGGGAGTTCCGGGGTGCACCGCATTACTCGGTGTCCGGCTCCCCCCTGTGCCCTCGGGAGGCTGTTTTGCTCACCCTGCCGGTGATTCAGGGCGCAGCAGCCTCCGGCGAGCCTTCCCCTCAGTCTTTTCCGGCAAAAAACAAAGACGTTCCGGAGCTGGGGGGCTCGCCACCCCTGCGGGGGTCTCAGGGTCCGCTAGATCAGGTGCTTCCTGCCGGGCAACCGTTACAGGACACCGGTCTAGCGACCCGTGTTACACCAGAGGCCAGTCTCGAGAGGCTGGTTCCCTTAGTAGATCATTTGGCAGCGTGGAAACTACTGCCCAATGTGTCTGCTTGGGTCCTGCACACTGTAGAGCGAGGTTATCGCATTCAGTTTGGCGCTCCACCTCCGCCGTTCAACGGGGTCTTTCCCACTGTGGTGGGCCCCGAGCGGGGTCTGGTAATGGAACAGGAAGTAGCTACTCTCCTGAGGAAGGAGGCCATCGAGGTGGTCCCTCCTCAGTCCAGAGAGTCCGGGTTCTACAGCCGGTACTTCATTGTTCCCAAGAAGGATGGGGGCCTGCGTCCTATTTTGGATCTTCGCCTCCTGAACCGCTCAGTCTTGCGGCTGAAGTTCAGGATGCTGACTGTAAGACAGGTCGTGTCTCAAATCAGGTCCGAGGACTGGTTTGTCACGATAGATCTAAAAGACGCGTATTTCCACGTCTCCATCCTTCCTCAACACAGGAAGTTCCTGAGGTTTGCTTTCAGGGGCGAAGCTTACCAATATCGGGTTCTTCCTTTCGGCCTAGCACTCTCCCCCCGCACTTTCACGAAGTGTGTGGATGCAGCTCTGGCTCCTCTGCGACTCCAGGGCATCCGCATACTCAACTACATCGACGACTGGCTGATCCTAGCTCAGTCGGAGATGGTGGCAGTTCGGCATCGAGATGTCGTTCTCGCTCACATGAAGGCGCTGGGGTTGAGACTGAACGCCAAGAAAAGTGTGCTTTCTCCATTACAGAGGACCACTTATCTGGGCGTGGTGTGGGATTCGACCACGATGCAGGCACGTTTGTCTCCTGCTCGGATCGAGTCGATCCTCACTGCAGTCAAGAGAGTGAAGGAAGGCCGGTCACTCACTGTCAAGCAGTTCCAGCAACTGCTGGGTCTGATGGCAGCAGCGTCCAACGTGATACCTTTTGGCCTGCTGTACATGAGACCCCTACAGTGGTGGCTCAAGACCAGGGGGTTCTCCCCGAGGGGAAACCCGCTTCGCATGATCAAGGTCACGCGGCGTTGCCTACGTGCCTTAGACATGTGGAGGAGACCCTGGTTCTTGTCTCAGGGCCCGGTGCTGGGAGCTCCTTGTCGCCGTGTAACACTAGCGACGGACGCGTCCCTCACCGGTTGGGGAGCGGTCATGAGTGGCCACCTTGCCCGCGGTCCGTGGAGCGGTCACCAACTCACCTGGCACATAAATTGCCTGGAGATGCTGGCCGTGTTTCAAGGGCTGAAACACTTTCTCCCGGACCTGAGAGGTCGTCACGTGTTGGTCCGCACCGACAACACGGCGGTGGTCTCTTACATCAACCACCAAGGAGGTCTGCGTTCGCGCCCCTTGTACAAGCTGGCGCACCAGATCCTTGTGTGGTCCCAGGGCAAACTCCTCTCGCTGAGAGCAGTTTTTGTACCCGGGTATCTCAATGTGGGAGCAGACATCCTGTCGAGACAGGGGCCGAGGCCCGGGGAATGGATGCTTCACCCGGAGGTGGTGAAGCAGATCTGGAGAGTGTTTGGTCCAGCCCAGGTGGACCTGTTTGCCACGAGGGACAATGCGCAATGTCCCCTCTGGTACTCTCTAGTTCATCCAGCTCCACTGGGGCTGGATGCCATGGTACGGACGTGGCTGAGGCTGCGTCTGTACGCTTTTCCCCCGATCGCTCTGCTCCCGGGAGTTCTAGAGAGAGTGCGCCGGGATGGGGTGTCCCTTCTTCTAGTAGCCCCGTTCTGGCCGGGCCGAGTATGGTTCTCGGACCTGATTTCCCTCCTCGACGGCTCTCCCTGGGAGATTCCCGTCAGGAGGGATCTCCTCTCACAGGCAGGGGGTTCCCTCCTTCACCCCCGGCCGGAGCTGTGGAAGCTTTGGGTGTGGCCTCTGAGGGGGCGCACCTCTTAGCTTCCGGTCTCTCAACCGAGGTTGTTGAGACCCTACTCCAATCTAGAGCTCCCTCCACGAGGAAACTGTATGCCTTGAAGTGGAAACTTTTCACTTCTTGGTGTGGACGCCGCCAGCAGAACCCAGTTAACTGCCCAGTTGGCTCAGTGCTGGAGTTTCTGCAGGACCGGCTGTCCGCAGGGTTATCCCACTCCACCTTGAAGGTCTACGTGGCGGCCATTGCGGCCTACCACGCCCCTCTTGGTGGTCTCTCCGTGGGGAAAGACCCCCTTGTTACACGTTTCCTCCGCGGTGCACTGAGGCTGAGGCCTCCTGTACGACCTCGTGTTCCCTCGTGGGACCTGTCCGTGGTGCTTGAGGCTCTCTGTCTTCCTCCTTTCGAGCCCATTGAAGAGATTTCTGACTGTCATTTGTCCTTTAAGACTTCTTTCCTTTTGGCTCTTTCCTCCCTCAAGAGAGTTGGAGACCTGCAGGCCCTTTCTGTGGCCCCTTCCTTCCTGGACTTCGCTCCAGGCCTCTCTAAAGCTTTTCTTCACCCTCGCACTGGGTATGTCCCTAAGGTCCCTTCCTCTGCACCACGGCCAGTCGTACTTCAGGCCTTCTGTCCTCCTCCCTTTCGGGAGCCTGACCAGCGGAAGCTGAACTGTATGTGTCCAGTTCGAGCGCTGGATGCATACGTTCACCGGGTGGCTCCTTGGAGAAGGTCGGACCAGTTGTTCATTTGTTTTGGTCCTCAGAGACGTGGTCTCCCTGCCTCTAAGCAGACCATAAGTCGGTGGATAGTCGAGGCTATCCTCCTGGCTTATGAGTCTTCGGGCCTTCCTCCTCCCTTGGGGGTGAAGGCTCACTCCACCCGTAGCATGGCGGCCTCTAAATCCTTCCTTGCGGGTATCCCCCTGCAGGATATCTGTAACGCTGCGGGCTGGTCCACGCCCCTTACGGTTGTCAGGTTCTACTGTCTTGACCTCTTGACCCCTGGTTCTTCGGTCCTTCCTAGCTCTCTCTAGGCAGGGACTTGGAGCTGGTGGCGTGGGCATCTCGTTCCCATAGCGTTTCGACGCGGCTCGAGTTCCCGAAGGGGAACGTCTCAGGTTACGTATGTAACCCTGGTTCCCCGAGGGAACGAGACGCCGCGTCTCGAGGCCAGCTTCTTGCGTCCCTGCGAGCGCTGCTTCTCTCTGAAGCTGCCGTTCGTTCTGGCGCACGTGCTTTTATGCTTCCTGGTCTGTGACGTCACCCGCCTGTGACATCTCGCTCTTCCATTGGTCTGATTTCACAAGTGTTCAGAGCGCGGTCACGCTGAAGGCGTTCCCATAGCGTTTCGACGCGGCGTCTCGTTCCCTCGGGGAACCAGGGTTACATACGTAACCTGAGACGATTTCCACTACAGCGTAGCATGCAGAGCGAAGCGGGCGTTTTCAATTCATTCCTATGGAAGCTGAGCGTAAACGTTCTTGAGGTGCATTATGGGATTGAAAGCGGCACGGAGAAAGCGTTGAGAGCGGCTTTTTTACCATACATTTCACACGTCCCAACGCAGTGGCGTTGTAGCGTTGTCGGCGGCACTGACCGTGTATTTCCACTACAGCGTAGCGAGCAGAGCGAAGCGGGTGTTTTTAGTTCATTCCTATGGAAGCTAAGCGTAAACGCTCACAGGGTGCATTATGGGATTGAAAGCGGCGCGGAGAAAGCGTTGGAGCGTTCACTGCCAATAGAAAACAATTCAAAAAAGCAGTGGCGTTGTAGCGTTTCCGGCAGCACTGAGCATGGTTTTGATGCTGTAGTGGAAATACACTGTGAATGTGGATTTGACGCTGTAGTGGAAATACGCCGTAAGCGTGCGGCAGTAACAAACGGGACATGTCGCCTTGTCACTTGTTTTTCATGAATGTATTTTACAACAATACAAAGAGCAATGTGTAACATTTTACCAAATTTAGTCCTACACTTATTAACTTTTATTTGTTCCCCACTACATAATGTTGTTTCACTAAATGTTTGATTTTAAGTGACTATTGTGCACCCATGGTTTTTTTTCAGTAACTGCTGAATTATTCACTAACCTAGTTTATAATAGTATTTTTGTCATAGATTATAATCATATATTTTTTTCATTTGTTAGTTTTCTTTAAAATTAAGTGACATTAAGTCTATATTTATCAGATTGTGTTTAACATACAAAAGAGGGATGATCAGGTCAACACAGAGAAGTATAGAAATTCTACATTGATTTAAAAAAAACTGAGCTAGTATCAGATATTCATTGGCAGATACTCAGAATTTTCGGGATCAGATTGGTTCAGAAAAAATGGTATAAATGCATAATATTCATATAAGCACTGAATATGTCACGTGTTCTTTGTGTTTTGCTTCGGTTCTCCTGCTTCCTGTTTCAGTTCCTCATGTGTTAGTATGGTCTTTGATTAATTACCCTGCACCTGTCATTAATTTGCTCTCATTTTTCATAGTATTTAAACTCCTTTCTGTTCAGTCTTTCTTTGTCCATTCTCAGTCTACTTTAGTTGTGTGAACGCCCTGTCAGCCTGTCTTTCCAGTTATTATTATTAAAATCCTTTTGTTTAAAACGCTATTCTCTTTTGTCTGCGTCCCTGCCTGATACCAATTCTGTATTGTTAAAGGCGGTATATAAATAAAGGTGACTTGACTTGACTTGATACACACCTGACAGAAGAACGGACCAATAAAAATGACCGAGGCTGAGGATGCGCTTTGGTGTTGGAGCGATATGTGGAGGAATTCCTCGAGCTTGCTAGCCAGCTGAGCTGGCACAATGCTGCTCAACCCACTCTGGGTTGTTTGGCTATATTCCTGTGGCCATAGTGGCTGGGCCAGAAGTTAAGGCCATGGAGGCCATCCTGCCATGGCTTCCCGTACTATCTGTTCCGCCATGGCTCCCCGAGCTCCCTGATCTGTCATGGCCTCCCTCATCTCCACCCTGTGTCTCCCAAGGTGACCAGGGCCTAAACCAACTCAGAGAATGGGAACGAGGTTGAGCGCGTAACCCATACCATGCAGGATTTTAGAAAAGTGTGCAGGGTGCCTAGTGTGCACACTTACCACCATGTGGATTTAAGAAAGTGCCCAGAGACTAGCGTATGCACTTACCATAAACATGGATTTTAGAAATACATTATTTAGGGGAGCTTAGCCTAGGAGATGCCTCGACAGGTTCTAGGTAAAATATGCAAGAGGTATCAGCGAGGATACATAAGTGGAGTGGGGCCCAAGGTGACCAGGGCGTGGACCAACTCAAATAAAGGGTACTGGCTGGCAGCGCATGATCCCTACCATACAGGATTTTAGAAAGGACGCAAAATGCCTGATGGGCATCCATACCACAATGTGGATTTTAAGAAAGTGCCCAGAGACTAATGTGCGCACTTACCATAACATGGATTTTAGAAGTACCGTTACAAAGGGGTTCAAGAGACCCTGTGTGACCTGGCACTCTGAGGCAGTCGAACGTATACACAGAGCGCATTATGGTCATAAGTCTGGTTGGCAGCAGAGAGGTCCACTCAACAGGGAGGCAGAAAGAGGCATAATAGCCTGAGGTCACACTCCAACGGGACTCCAGGGGGTAGGCAGTGAGGGGGAACCTCAGATGCTCAGCTGGTGGCAATGCTCAGGGCCAACCCTCATGGTGAGGGGAGCATCGTTACGCCCAACGACAACAGACAACTCAGCAAACAGCTAGCTGTCTGATAATACTGCCATGGAGCTGATACACGACCAAAGTAAGTGGTCAGTGCTCAGGGACAGGTTTCTAACTCCGGAGAAGTGAGAAGGAACACCTAAGCTGCCCAGGGAAGGCTAGCTTGTAAGAGTCCCTCCTGCAGCAAGGGGAGCATCACCATGCCCTGCCAAAGAGGCCTGAGAAATAAGATCCAATCAAAGGGGATCAGACATTTCAACAGAGATGAGTCCAGCAACTCAGTATGGTTGCATAGCGCAGCAGCGTCCCCTGCCCTCGCACTGTAGTGGGTATTTTCCGAGGGGCCATTAGCTATTGCCAACCCAAAGCGGTCCTGTGCTTTCTACCTCAATAGAAAGCATGGGCCCTGTTTTAGCCAGACCCGCAGAGCCTGCAAGAACAACAAGGGCCCAATCATGCATGAAGAGCTGTTGCTACTCAGAGCCAGTCAGAAGGGTTTTTGCAGAAACACCTTTCATTCACACCTCGGTGGAAACAGTGTACTCAAGCCCGCTCCACGGAGGGGCGACTCACTAATCCACCTAAAAGCAGTGTGAGGCTTGGGGAAAGCCGCTCTGTTCCTATACGAGAGGAGGCCCCCACTCAGATGACTGAAACAGGAAGCCCCTCAGGGCAAGACATAGGTAGAGTGTCTCAGTCAGGTGGCCTCTAAGGCAAGGTGTCCAGCCAGGGATGTCCAAGCACATCCCATGAAGTATAGCTTCCAGAGAGCTTACCTGGAAGAAGATGCAGTGCTGTAACGGGGACCTGAAGGCCAGTAGGTTTCCGCAGAGACCTAATGACTGGCCACATCATCCGGGAGGTATGCGAAGGCAGATCGAGAATAGTCGAGCAGAGCCATAACCGTAGTCAGTAGACAAGTGGGGGGTACTCGTTGAGGACCTACTTAAATGAAAAGCAAAGCACAACAAACTGGTCCCAAAAATACAGCAAAAAAGCTTAGACACAAGGTAGCAGGATCGTACTTACTCACCGTGGCTCCGTGGCACCAAGTGCGAAGGAGCCTTAGTTCGAGACCATCAGTAAAAGTAGTTTCTATGAAACATAGAAGCTAACCAAAAACATCATAGGTCCGGTATGAAGTGCGCAGTTAAGTTCCCAACTAAGCTCGGTCAGGTGGAGTTGATGGTGGTTCCAGGGGAATTAAGAGGGAGAAGACAAGGGCAGATGTTAAACCCCCCGAGGAAAGCAAGTAGATGTTCAGTTTTTACTCTGATCCAGGCGAGAACGCTGCCTCATTTACCATGGCCGCCATAGACCTGCCCATGGCGGTGGCGGCCTGCTTAGTGGCACAGAGAGCGAGATCCGAGAAATGGAAGACTCACTTGAGCTGGGGGGCTATGGTCGGAGAGACAGCATTCGTCGAGACGACCCTGTGACGCCACCTTTTTGGCGCAGTCCATAACCTCCAGCAACTCAGCGTACACAGGGCAGGAGGATTGAGAAGGCTCAGCCTCAGCTTCTTCACCCTCCTCAAACATCTCCTGCTCTTCCTGGGTAGAACTCATCAGAGCACTAGCTGCTGGATCAGATGATGTGAGGGAAACTACATCATCATCATCCAGCAGCTCAGTCTCGTCCCCGGCCGACGAGCGCGAGAGGGAAAGCCCTTTCTTTAACTCATCGGCTACATCCGCCTGCGATCCCCACAAGCTCATTCTCCTCCGTGCCTCGGCAGCGGTAGGTCCTGAGCCATGGGGAGCAGATGGCTGGCCCTCCTTTCTCGAAAAGAGTGACAGACGAGAACAGAGCTTCTTCATAGAGAAACACTCGCAGTGCATGCAGATTGCCCCCTCAAGGACATCTCATGCTTACTCTTTGCCCAAACAAAAGACGCAAAGATTGTGCGTGTCTTCAGGTGTCAAATAGTGAGGACACGGACCCACAAACCTCTTAAAACATCTTACTAGTGAAAAAGGGAAGAAAATAGTTCTTACCACCAGACTGCATGCTAGAGAAAACGGTCACTGAAGACGAAGAAGAGGATGACATATTCTCCCGGCACCCTTTTATACTGTGGTCGCATCGGTAGTGACGTCATAGGCTGTCACCGGCCAAGTAGTTTTGAATGTATGCTTCAGATACGAGTCACACTGGAGATATTCCCCATAGTGACTGCTAGAGGATGCAGCTCGATGTTCCCTCATATACATGGATATATATCACAGTTTATATTTTCCTCATATGAGTACATGTATTGCACATGTGTTCCGATGTAAATGTGAATATATATATAGTACATATATGCTCAAATATATTTATACACACAGTACTATATTTTATCACATGTACATTTATATATTATAAAGTATCTTATTAAATATAAAATTACATACTTTAAATACATACATTAAATCATTTTATAAACTGATTGTTATATATATATATATATATATGTGTGTGTAAAAATATATTTATCCTTTGCAGAAGGGTTAAGCTTGTCCTTTGATTGTTTCCAGGTCATTTGTGTTCATTTCTGTGTCTGGAGATACCCAGGTTCTCTGCCAGACGTCATAGGCCTTCACAGATGGCTGCAGAACCTTCACTCTGCCCAAAGCTCTTAATGTGGTTGGCTCTAACTTCCAAGAAAGATGAACTGGCCCATAATGTGGCCACAGAGTGACCGTCAGTGCACCACTACTGCGGTTGGGGAGATCTCACTGTGAGCGATTCAGGAAAGAGAAGTTTTAAGGAAATGTTTTTGACAGCCCCTTAAACAAATACAGTAGGGCAAAAAGCATGGTACACATTCACTGATATTTATTTTTTCCCCCCTAGTGAAACTGGATCTCTTTTTGAATGAGAGACTTATTTCCATTCTGCACCTATCAATTTCTACTGAAGGATTAAACAGTTTTCTCTGTTCTTCTTCCAGTTACAAAACCTCGGCAGACAAATATAGTTCTCAATGCCCTTTTACTGGCAATGAATTCATTTTATTTAGCTCTTCGTGTCTGGGATGTTAGTGTGTTCAAAGCATCTGCTTGTCTAACCTTTGATCAAAGTGTAGTCTTTGCTTTCTTTATTCTATGGTTTAGACCCTTAAATTAGGTAGTGTTTCTATATTTTTCACTAAAATGACAATTCTAAATAAAGTTTTTTTTTTTTTTTCTGAATCATCTCTCAACAAGAAAATATGCTAGAGCATGACATCCTAATGAAAAAATGGCTGTTTCAGGGGCCAGTTTGACCACCAGTGCTTAAACGTTAGTACTTAGCAGAATAAATGGGCATGGGGGGCTTTCACACTAGGTACGTTTTCTTCATTCAGGATCCAAGTGAAATTGTTCTTGGGAACCCATCATCCCCGCAGCATTAGTCAGCATTGGTGACTTGTCTCTACCCTGTTGCTAAAATCGGTGTTACATGCTGTTTTTTATGAGTGGCTGTTAAAAGTCTGGCAGTCGCATTTTGAACCAGTTGAATACGGTTTAACAATTCTTGGCTAACACCCACATACAGTGAGTTACAGTAATCTACACTACTCTTACAGAAATAAAAGTATGAATAATCCTTTCAAAATCACTAGAGAACAGAAACCTTTAAACTTTGCTATAACCTTTGCTATTGCTACTGGGGTTTTTTTTTTGTTTGTTTGTTTTCCCACAAATTGGCACTACACAGCATCTTCGTGTCTTCAAAGCCATCTTTATCTTTTGGTTTCTATATGGACCAGCATGTTTGCCTCTCATAAACACTACATGCATGAATCGGTGGGTGGGGCTAAACAGGCAGTGATGTCAATCATCTTCTGCGGAGGCGGCGCTTATCCCCACCGTTACATCATAGAGTAGAACATTCCAAAAGCTGTCGTTTTGACAGACTGCCTTCTATATAAGCTGTTTTTAGACTAACAACAAAGTTTTGAGTTCTGAAACTTACAGGATGTATTAATAGTACAATGACCTCTTATATGTCACAAGATCAAGGTAATTTTGGTTTCTCAGTTCATGACCCCTTTAAAACCACTGAGCTGCCTGAATCAATGAAAATCAAGATATCATTTAAAACTTTTAAGGCTGTTTCTGTATTATGATTTGCTTTTATAAAAATGATACTTGAGACAGGCCCGTAGACATTAGATAACATTTGGATCTTTTTTTTTTTTTTTTTTTTTTTTTTTTTTGGAGGGGCTGTACAATAGCTTAAAACCCATTGGAACTACTGTTTTGAAGCCTCTATTTATTAATTGCTGAGACCAACAATATTGGACAACATCATGCCCACAGTTTGTAGGTTTTAACTGGCCAATTTCCTCAGCTAAAGAATTACGAAAAATTGGTGAAAACTGACGAACACAGCAGAGGTGAAAAGTAACCGGGGGATCATCAGCCAAGGTCCTGGTTTGGTCTCAACACTCTTAACCCTCAGAGGGACAATGGAATTTAGGATAGAGGAACATACAGAATTAAAAGTATCAAGTCAAACATTCACATCTAAATGCAAAAACGGGTTCTCTAAAGTAAAGTTAATATCAGATTCAAGGAATGTATTTTTAAACTGCTCTGTAATGGCTCCATTTAAGTTCCAATGGTGAATTGGAAATTAGGTATTGCGAATGACACAAGAGATAGTTACAGTACAGGTAATGGACATATGATCAGAGACAGCTAAATTATGAATTTTAATATCCCTAACAGAGAGGCTATAAGTTAGTATTAAGCGCAAGGTATGTCCATGAACATGCAATGTGTTGTGCAAGATTAAAAGAGTCAGTCATTTCCAAAAAAAAACAAAACTTTAGCCAGTGCATTGAAAGGACAACAAACATGCACACTGAAATCTCCCACAATTAAATATGAATCATATTTTAAACAGATCTTACCTACAAAGTCTGAGACTGTGTCCTTGTTATGTTTAGGAGGCCACCCTGCTGAAAAATCCAGCATGGGATGCTGGTTGCTGGTCCTCAGCATTGGATGCTGTTTTCTGGATCCCAGCACTGGATGCTGGTAGTTGGATCCCAGCATGGGATGCTGGTTTGCTGGTTATGCACAGTGGCAGATTAAGACACTTCGGTGCCCCTGGGCAACGACACCTAAAGTCCCTTCTCAATATTATTAACTCATCGTTATCTTTAGGCCATGTCCCAAAACCATTCAAACTGGCAGTTATTAAGCCTCTTATTGAGAAACCACAACTAGATCCTAGTGAACTGGCAAATTATAGACCCATTTCTAATCTTCCATTTATGTCTAAAATTTTAGAGAAAGTTGTATCTGCGTTGTATCTGTAACTGTGCTCATTCTTGCAAAAAAAAATGATATCTATAAAGAATTTCAGTTAGGTTTCAGGCCCCATCATAGCACAGAAACCACACTTGTTAAAATAACTAATGACTTGCTTCTTGCGTCAGACCAAGGCTGCATCTCATTGCTAGTTTTACTTGATCTTAGTGCTGCGTTCAACACTATAGATCATGACATACTAATAGATCGACTACAAAATTATGCAGTTATCCAAGGACAGGCTTTAAGATGGTTTAGATCCTACCTGTCCGATCGCTACCACTTTGTTTATTTAAATGGGGAGTCATCTCAGTTATCACCAGTAAAGTATGGAGTGCCACAAGGATCTGTCCTAGGACCTCTACTATTTTCAATATACATGCTGCTCCTTGGTAATATTATTAGAAAACACGGGATTAGTTTCCATTGTTATACTCATCTATATATCTCAACAAGACCAGATGAAACTTCTAAATTATCACAGTTAACAGAGTGTGTTAAAAATGTAAAAGATTGGATGACCAATAATTTTCTCCTATTAAATTCAGATAAGACAGAGATATTACTTATTGGACCAAAAAACAGTACACAGAATATCTTGGCTTACACTCTACAACTAGTAGATGTACTGTTACTTCCACTAAAGTCAAAAGTCTGGGTGTTATATTAGACAGCAACTGTCTTTTGAAAATCACATTTCTCATGTTACAAAAACAGCATTCTTCCATCTTAGAATTACTGCCAAGCTACGAAACATGTTACCTGTTTCTGACGCAGAAAAGCTAGTTCACACATTCATGACCTCTAGACTGGACTATTGTAATGCACTACTAGGTGGTTGTCCTGCATCTTCAATAAACAAGCTACAGATAGTCCAAAATGCAGCTGCTAGAGTCCTTACCAGGTCAAGAAAATATGATCATATTACCCCAATTTTAAAGTCTCTGCACTGGCTGCCTATTAGGTTCCGCATCAACTACAAAATAGTACTTCTTACCTATAAGGCACTTAACGGTTTAGCTCCTGCGTACCTAACTAGTCTTCTACCACGCTACAATCCATCACGCTCCCTAAGGTCTCAAAACTCTGGACTTTTGGTAGTACCTAGGATAGCAAAGTCCACTAAAGGATGTAGAGCTTTTTCGCATTTGGCTTCCAAACTCTGGAACAGCCTTCCGGATAACGTTCGGGGTTCAGACACACTCTCTCTGTTTATCTGTACTGTATTTATATGAACATTTAATGGTCTAGAAACAGTACAACATTACCACAATGAAATTATCATTAACAATAGTGAGGTAGATAAAAAATAATAGACTTATAACAATCAGCATAATAAAATATAACACTGTCCCCAAATAATGATCTGCAATCGCAGCTATTATTAAAAACAATCAATACATACCCAAGATGCTACAACAGGCGCAAAATGTATGCAAATATCACAGTATTAGCTTCAGATACAATGAACATGATGCTCTCTGTGCCATGCTTGCTTACTTCCTGATTAATGGTCACATGGTATGACTCCTTACTAAAACTTAAGATTCTTCAAGGGCCACATCCAAAGAAAACATAGAAATTAGCTATGAGAAAAAAAAAAAAAAAAAAAAAAAAAAAAAAAAAACAACAACAACAACAAAAAACAAGACTTGTATAACATATTAAGTGGTAACAAAACATCCCCAGTGTTAAACAAACACTGCTCAGTTTTCATATGTGAGTAAAAGTAACACTGAAACAGTGTTTAGTGAAATAAAATAGATTCACTCTAGTAATGACTGAGCATTAGTCATGACACCTACGGTTAACAAGCAGAAACACTGAGGATAAGAGGAACAGCAAGAACAGAAAAAAGTTGAGGTGAGCAGACACAATAGCTACAACTGACTTACAGCCACACTGCCAGATGAAATCAATATCTCACCAGAGGATGATTAAACAACTCCAAAAACAGCATTACCTTATTCACTTATTACAAACCAGTTTGGCTTTATTTCTTTCATATGGTACATGTACAAAGGTTGCTGAAGTCTGTTACCATTATGGTTATTAAAGTTCCTTTTACTTGGGCACTTGACCATTGACTTTGGTTGAATTAACTCTGTTTCAGTAAATGCTGAAAGTGCATGCTATCATTATTTTCAACAATATTTTATGGTCCTGAGTGCACTGACATACTTTTTACTGTGTGGTCTTTTTGAAAGCATTGACTGACAGCTGGATTTGGACATATGTGACTTCCCAAATAAGTATGAAAGCTTTGAACTTTCATTATCAAGTTGTTACTAACTGTCCCATTAAAAGAGCTCTTCTCATAGCCCCTGTTGTTGAACAAACTGATTAAACTTCTATTAGGCTTTTTGTTTTCTTTTTTTTTTTTTTTTTTTTTTTCATTTTTGTTATGCATTGTGCACAAGCTCTTTTTAAATGATTTGTGTACAGATCTTATGAAACAGCTGACAATTCCTTTGATGCTTTGAAGCATTTTACCAGTTTACCTGTGATATTGATTAATAATGTAATCATAAAGCAATTAAATTTTTCTGTTACCACATAATTCAATAAATCATGTTTTAAATCACCTTGATTGTTTTTCCTTTGCATCATTAATGTGTAAAAATAGAGAAATATGCAAGCAAAAACTAAAACTGTCCCCAAACACTGCTTGCATATAGACAGCTGGCCTACTGATACTAAACCCTGCAAGACCATGCTGGTGAACTAGCATCACCAGCTCCATTTTGCTTGAGAACAGCATGAATATAGAACCATACTATTCTAGCATAAACCAGCCTGGACCAGCACTATACCAGCACTAACCAGCATAAACCAGCAATATACCAGCACTAACAAGCATAAAGCAGTCTGGACCAGCTTGGAATCCATGCAGGTTTATGCTGGATTTTTCAACAGAGCGGTATATAATTGCACAAACAATTGGTTCTGTAGAATTTAGCTGAAACAGTTGTGGTTTAAAACTTGTAAACACTCTGGTGTGAAGATACAGACAATTAAAAGTCTTCTTAAAAATACATGCCAAGCCACCTCCACAACCAGAAGCCCAAGGGGAATTCAGAAGACTACAGTTTAGAGGGAGCAACTCCGAAAATGGGCTTAAGTCACCAGTATTTAGCCAAGTCTTGGTGAAACATAAAATATCCAGGCTTTGAGTTTTAAAAAAGAGGGATTTGCGAGGGATTGCACAATAATTAAAGCAAACCTTAGTTTAGTAGAGACAAGATTACTGTTATAAAAAAGAGCCACATCCAAAAGGTAAAGGGGGAGGTGTTGCTACAATTTATAGTGTAATTTATTTGATTTTATGGGTGCTTCATATAACATTATCTAGATTAATAAGTGTTAATGATAAATTCCCTTGTGACGTTTGTACTGGCTACTGTATACAGGCCACAAGGGCACCATGCTGACAGAGGGATGATATCTCGGATCATTTTCTAATCTTGTGTATACCACAAATAGATAAAGCTGCAAACTCAGCTCCTTGTTACAAATATGGTAGAACCATCACTTCAACAACAAAAGACTGCTTTATAAATAATCTTCCAGACTTGTCTCGATTCCTCAGCAAATCCAATGGCCCAGAAAAGCTTAATGTTGTAACAGAAACTATAGACTCTCTCACTTTTTAACAATTAACAATAAATAAATAAATAAATAAATAAAGCATCAGCACAGACATTTAACAACAGCACAAGTCTTGTTTTTTTTTTTTTGTTTTTTTTTTGTTGTTGTTGATGTTGTTGTCGTTTTCTCATAGCTAATTTCTATGTTTTCTTTGGATGTGGCCCTTGAAGAATCTTAAGTTTTAGTAAGGAGTCATACCATGTGACCATTAATCAGGAAGTAAGCAAGCATGGCACAGAGAGCATCATGTTCATTGTATCTGAAGCTAATACTGTAATATTTGCATACATTTTGCGCCTGTTGTAGCATCTTGGGTATGTATTGATTGTTTTTAATAATAGCTGCGATTGCAGATCATTATTACCTTGTCAGAAACAGCTCTGTTCACAGGGACCCATTTTGGTGCATGTCTTATTAAATCTTAGTAACGTTTTTTGTGTGTTTGGTGGCGCATTACCATCAAAAACAAAACTTTTGCACTGTATCCTCAGTGGCTCTCATATCGGGAGAAATTAAGACTCTGATATTCACTTTTACATCCGAACACAAAACACCTTCATTGCTTACGAGAGACTTGTCACTAGAGCTGCTTGATCACAGAGAAAATGGCAGACAACATAGAAATGGCTGAGGGTGCAAATGTTTTATAGTTTAGTACTCACATGCCGTGTGGCAGACGCTTTCTGTGCGTGTGCTTTGGATATGTGCTCTCAGAAAAAAAACGTATATCAGAAGTTTAAACTGATATGAATTTAAAAAGCATGATTTCAGCATTAAAGACATAATAATCAAAACCAAACAGATGGTTTTTTTTTGCAGAGAATCTGGGGTATGAGCTGTAATGGCATCCCTATACTGGAAAAAGGGGCAGGGAGTAGTAACTCATTTGCATTTAGGGGGACTTGTGTTCCGTGTTTTTACCCTTCCTTTAGTTCCTGTTTCCATATATGGTTATGTTTCCTGTTAGTTCATTGATTTCGTCCGGTCTACCATGTAACTTGTCGTTTGTGCATGTTCTCTAGTTGTTTTCTTGCATTTTCACTATTAAAGACCGTTTAAGCTATTTAATCATCTCCTGTGTTCTCCTACAAAGACGTTATGTGATACTTACATTACATCTTGTAAAAATGGGCATAATAGGTGCCCTTTAATATGTGCTTTATCAGTACTAATAATCAGGCAATATGCTAGTAATATGCATGCTAATAAGCATCTATACAAGTGAGAACTGGTCCCTAAACTAAAGTGACACCCAAATATTTATATGTAATGTGATATTTTATTGCAAAATACTGAAAAAAAATGCTAATGAACACAATATACAATAATAAAAAAAGATCTTTCTGACCCTGTTCATTAGTTCATCCACCATGATCTCTGCACACCAGTGCATGTGGTGTGCCATCTATTCCTTATCGTGTTTGTCTTCACTTTGTTTGTTATGTGTCCCACTGTTATGAGTCAGCCAGCTTTGTTAATTTATGATTGTCAGTGAAGAGTCAGTGGCTAAATTAACAATAAATAAATAAATAAATAAATAAAGCATCAGCACAGACATTTAACAGCAGCACAGCAGTAATGACTTTATGAACTTCTGTACTTCTACGATCGATACTATCAGAGATAAGTTTTAGATTAAGATTAACCATGCAGCCATCAGCTACAGTATCGGATCAGACAGTGCACTGTAGATTCCCTGAAGGAACCATTCTACTTATTCTCTGCTATAGGAGAGGAAGAATTGTATAAACTTGTCAAATCATCAAAACCAACAACATGTATATTAGACCCTATTCCATCTAAGATACTAAAAGATGTGCTTTCAGAAGTCATAAATCCTCTTCTGAATATTATTAGCTGGTCAGTGTAATTAGGATATGTCCCAGAATGCTTCAAACTGGCTGTTATTGAGCCTCTCATTAAAAAACAAACAAACAAACAAACAAACAAAAAAAAACCATAACTTGATCCTAGAGAATTAGTTGATTACAAGACTGATCTCAGATATTCATTTTCTTCTAAAAAAAAAAAAAAAAAAAATACTAGGCAGTATCCTTTCAGCTATGTTCCTTCTTAGAGAGAATTGGTATGGTCAGAATTTAGACGGTAGTACAGAGACTGCTCTCATCAGAGTTACGAATGACCTACTCTTATCATCTGATTGAGGTTGTATCTCTCTATCACTGCTTCTGAATCTTAGCACTGCGTTTGACAGTATCGACCACAACATTCTTTTGAGTAGACTACAAAGTTATGTTGGCATTTGCATGGTTCAAATCTTTTTAATCTGACTCATCAATTTGTAGCAGTGAATGAAGAGGTATAATATCGATCACAAGTACAGTATGGAGTACCACAAGGCTCAGTACTAGGACTGCTGTTATTCAAGCTTTACATGTTACCCTTGGGAGATATCATTAGGGAACATGGTGTTAGCTTTCACTGTTATGCTGATGATAGTCAGCTCTATATTTTTTGGGGCCTGACAAAACCGTCAATTCGCAAAACTAACGGAATGCGTAGTTGATAAAAAACTGGCTAACTTGTAATTCTTCTTGATGGCTCTGTTAATTCTTCATCATCAGTTAGGAACCTAAGTATGCTATTTGATAATAATCATGATAATGATAACAATCATGATAATAATTAAAATCCTTTGAAAACCATGTTTCTAGCATTGGTAAACCCACATTTTTCCATCTTTAAAACATATCTTAGATTATTGTAATGCTTTGGATGGTTGCTCTGCAAGCTTAATAAACTCCAGCTGGTCCAAAATGCAGCAGCTTGAGATCTCTCTAGAACCAGGAAATATGACAATATTAGTCTGATTCTGTCAACTCTGCAATGGCTCCCTAGTGAACATTGTATATATTTTAAAGTCTTGCTAATTACATATAAAGCCCTGAATGGGTTAGCTCATATCGCATTAGAGTCCTTCAGATCTGCTGTGATCTCAAACTCTGTCCATTTGATAATACCTAGAATATCAAAATCAAATGTGGGTGGCAGATCCTTTTCCAATTTGGTGCCCAAACTCTGGAACTACCTAGTGTTGTTTGGGAGGTAGACACAGTCTATTCATTTAAATTTAGATTAAAGACCCATCTCTGTAACCTTGCATACACAAAACACACTATCATATTTTTATCATTCAAATCTGTTAAAGGATTTTTAGGCTGCATTAATTAGGGCAACCTGAACCGGGAAAACTTCCCATAACACCCAATGTACTCGTTACATAGCAAGAACAATGGCATCTATGCTAATATTAGTCTGTTTCATTCTTATTCCAAAGTCACTATAGCCACCCAGATCCAGTCCGTTTCCAGACCAGTCACTTTTTCCTTCATTAGATCAAGTGAGAGAGAAAACAGTGTAACCGTCTGGGATGATAGACTTGCCTTCAGATTTACTAAAAAAACACCTCAATTTCTGGTATGGTATGCAATCCTTCCATCGAAGTTTTATAGTTGAGAAGAGTTTGACAATCATAAATTAACAAAGCTGGCTGACTCACATCAGTGGGACACATAACAAACAAAGTGAAGACAAACACAATAAGGAATAGATGGCACACCACATGCACTGGCACCATATTCGATCAGAGATCATGGTGGATGAACTAATGAACAGGGTCAGAAAGATCTTTTTTTTATTATTGTATATTGTGTTCATTAACATATTTTTCAGTATTTTGCAATAAAATATCACATTACATATAAATATTTGGGTGTCACTTTAGTTTAGGGACCAGTTCTCAGTTTTATAGATGCTTATTAGCATGCATATTACTAGCATATTGCCTGATTATTAGTACTGATAAAGCACATATTAAAGAGCACCTATTTTGCCCATTTTTACAAGATGTAATGTAAGTATCACATAACGTCTTTGTAGGAGAACACAGGAGATGATTAAATAGCTTAAACAGTCTTTAATAGTGGAAATGCAAGAAAACAACTAGAGAACATGCACAAACGAGTTACATGGTAGACCGGACGAAACACAAGGGGAAAAAACAGGAACTTGTACACAAAGGACAATTAACACAACAGGTTAAAGAAATCAATGAACTAACAGGAAACATAACCATATATGGAAACAGGAACTAAAGCAAGGGTAAAAACACGGAACACAAGTCCCCCTAAATGCAAATGAGCTACTACTCGCTGCCCCTTTTTCCAGTATAGGGATGCCATTACAGCTCATACCTCAGATTCTCTGCCAAAAAAAAAAAAAAAAACATCTGTTTGGTTTTGATTATTATGTCTTTAATGCTGGAATCATGCATTTTAAATTCATATCAGTTTAAACTTCTGATATACATTTTTTTTCTGAGAGCACATATCCGAAGCACATGCACACACGGCATGTGAGTACTAAACTATAAAACATTTGCGCCCTCAGCCATTTCTATGTTGTCTGCCATTTTCCCTGTGATCAAGCAGCTCTAGTGACTCTCGTCTAGTCTCTCATAAGCTCTAGTCTCTCGTAAGCAATGAAGGTGTTTTGTGTTCGGATGTAAAAGTGAACATTAGAGTCTTAATTTCTCCCGATATGAGAGCCACTGAGGATACAGTGCAAAAGTTTTGTTTTTGATGGTAATGCGCCACCAAACACACAAAAAACGTTACTAAGATTTAACAAGACATGCACCAAAATGGGTCCCTGTGAACAGAGCTGTTTCTGACAAGGTAAAAAGTTGTTTTACAAGACCAATGAGGTATTTTAACCAAAGTATTTTGCAGACATTTCACAAAGACCTTAAATAATCTTATAGACAGTGTCCCCTATAAAGACCATTTTACTACATACTGAGGATTGAGAGAGATTTTACTTTTTCCTTAAATAATACTAAGACAATATTATTGTTCACTGTTAAGATGAAAATGTAGAGAAATGACAGAAATGAGAGAAGTCAGTGTGAAAACATGTCTTGATTAACTAATAATTTTCTCTGTTTGTTGAACGGAAGGAATCCAGCTCAAACTGTGTTGATTCAGCATTTCCTTTGGCAGGATGTTAGAATAAAATTAATTCCTTTTATGTCAAACCAGTATTACAGCTTCACTGACACCTGAATATGCAAGAAACTGTGACCTTCATGAAGTGATTTATTTCTGAAGGCATTGCTTACTAAGGGGGTGAGAGGTGTTACAGAGGAAGGCAGTATATGAGGCTTATTTTGGTAGGTCTCCACTTGTAGATTGGTCTCTACAGAGAGAGCACTGCTTGACCACAGTCTCGCTTTGGACTGCAAACACCAGGCATAAAACATACATTCATGTAGATGCCCATGAAACGGAATAAAACAAACAGAAAACAAGAACTTCCCTTCATTTGTTTGCTTTCTTCAACCATGGTTTTTAATCTTGGCAGTCAAATGTCAAACACATAAATGACTGCTGTGATGTTTGTCTGAAATACATATTGGTGAATTTTGGGAAAGAATCACCCAGAAGCCATGTTTTTAGGTAGGTGCCATGGACTGTAGGTTGTGCTATCACATTACAGTTTAAAGGAACTGATATTGGATTAAAGCTTAAGATCAGTAAGACACAAGCTGTGTGCAAAATAAGTAACAGCTGTCTTGCTACTTCACTGCCCATTTAGCCACCAGGACATCACATCTAATGATCTAGAACTAATTCAAGTCCAGGATGAGACATGGATAGGTTAAATTAGAGCCAAGAATGAGACCAGGACAGGGCAAGTCTTCGTCTGAGTGATTCACAAGAGCATAAATATGTTTTTCTTTGGAGTAAAGCCTGGTTTTGTGTCAGTGTCACATTAACATCTGCGGGTGCACAGTGTGTTCCAGTCCAGAGACACAATAGAGAGAAGATCATATGCACAAGTCAGCACAGAACAAAAAACATATCCGCAATGTTTTGGAGTTATCCTATAAATGCTCCATTGTACCATAAAAAATATGGTCTTACAATTGGACTCAAGACAGTACTACAAATATGAGTAGTACAACACTGCTGTAATGCTGATTACAGTCAACAGTCACACATACACACACAGTTGTGGGACAATATTGACAGTGTTATGGGCACTATGATAATATTAAGGTACTGGCTTCTGCATAATTTGTAATTTGACTAAAATTGCACAGTTGTGCCACTTCCACTTATATAGCCTTAAGGTAATATTCAGGTAACTCTCAGTAATGTTCTTGACATTCACAGTGAGGAACAAATAAAGTGTGGTCCTCTGATTATTAAAATTAATTAAAATGATTAAAATTATGATTATTGTTTCTAATGATGAGATGTCTAAAAGACAACACATCGTTTACATAAAACACAGGAACGTGATCTCATTAAAGATTTTTTGAGACCTTTTATGGACTAACCAACAAAAGTGTGGTAGTATTTGATTTCTTTTTTTTTTTTTTTTTTTTTTTTTTTAAAATCACTAACTCTCTAGACTCCTTTAAGTCAACTCCAATCACCCAGTGGACCTTGCGTGACCACTAATTGGCTCTACTTAAATTTTGTTTTAGTTGGCATAGATGTTCTCAGATAGTCCATTGCAACACATCCAAATTGTACATAAGATTTAACTTTATTCTGTCCTTTTTAGGTACATATTTGAAGAAGTTTAATTACAGAGATATAACTACATGCACAGTTTGATATTATCATCATATGCTTACAGTTGGGAATTTATCCAAGCCTTTTTTTTTTTTTTATTTTTACCTCTCCCCTGCAAAGAGATGTACTGCTGCCAGCCGGTTTTCAGTTAAAGTTCCTGTTCTTTTTATTTAAGGAATCAGTTATGGAAATCAATAGTGTTTAGGGCCACACTGTTATCAGTAGATTCATTCTACTGACAGAGGAAGAACTCCATATTAAAGTAGTGTACTGTATGTAAATAAACAGTCTTAATGGACTCACAGCTGCCCCTGGTAAATCTGGTTACTCGAGACACATTTGCAAAATGGGGATCTTTTATCAATTAGGCTGACAACTGAAAAAGCTCTAACAATAGTTTTGCATGTATATGACAAGACACAGTTGAATGTTTTTAATACCTTTGCTAATACACATATTAGTCATCCAGTAGATGTTGTTCTCCAAAGAGAAGTGTAGATCAGTCTTCTAGAAACATTTCTGGGGTAGGTGTAGGTCTGCAGAAATCACACTTCTGTTTATAGAAGTGGCCACACATCACCTCAACACTTAACAGATGTCACAATTGTGCCTTTAGTTAAAGTCATCTTAAAATCAATGTGTAAATATTCATGATCTTATTCATTACAGTTCATTAGTGCAAGTTATTCCAAAGGAAAAAGGTTTTGTTCTTCGTAATCTTTAAAGGTTTTAAAATTGCTTACACACTAAAAGTTGTACTTCAGGCATACTCAGCAAAAATGTAACTATACTGAATCTTCAGACCAAGTCTGCAAAACACCTTATCCACATTACACTCAATTTGCAATTGAAAAATTGCAGTTTGCAAAATGCTAAAATGCTGTACATTTGACACATAATTTAAAAATAACAGCTCTTGTATTTAATTTGGAAAACACTTTCATTTAAATGTCACACTCGTTTACTGATTACCTACACCCAATGATCATTTGTGACAGCATTTATACATAATTTGTATAAAGTAGTCGTAACCATTTCAAATTCTGCTGTAAAGCAGCTCTTACAAGCCAGTAGTGTCATTATACAGCTCAGGTCGGTTCAGTGTTAATTCAATTCAGTTCAATAACTGTAAGCTTCATAAACTGTGCATATACACTGTGTATACAGTGTATTTGTGCACATACATGTACATGTACATGTCATCCTGCACATTCCACTGAACAAGCAAAAGACACAAGATAGAAGTGTTTTACATTTGTCACATCCGTGCGTAGTTTGGCGTCTAGGGGGCTAATCATTTGATGTTTGTGTGTACCGTTGCTATGCAAAAACATCATTATAAGAGCTAAAATAGTGTTTGCTTTTGCAAGAGATGTGTAATGTTTTGAATATAGAACAGAATTATGAGTTAAGATGTCTCTCCAGTACAGCCCAAAGTCCTTTGTTTGTTTTACTGACCTTTTACCATAGCTTGTGCGTTAAGCAGTATAAAAATGGAAAATACAGTAGTGTTCAATGATTCCAAAGCATTGTCATTTTATGATGAGTGTGTGGGCTTTGAAATGGTTTGTAGACTGGCCACACAGAAGCACTGATGGTTGACCTCTTAACACCCACATCATGTCTGCGCATATATCGGTGAAGAAATCCACAATGCCTTACCACAGGTCGGGAAGCCGATCCACGCGTCACTGATGGCGTTGAGAGCTACGTCTGTTTTAGACTGCCTACATGTTGTGGTGTGTCTTATCCCACAACCTTATGAGGTGTGGCCTGTATAGCTCCCACTGTTGAAGTAATGAACCACACAGTATGTCAGTAAAATATGCAAAAAGACCACCAAAAGTTCCTAGGGTCTCATGTGAGCCAAACGTTTATTGCATAAAATAGTGTCTGTTAAAAATGCCCAATAATGAGTGTTTTCTGGAAATGGTCTTGAGATAATCATGACAATATACAATACGAATTCACTACTCCTAGAGAAAACAATGTGGTTCTCAAAACGGATTAAAATATTTGGATACTGAAATAAAAACGTAAAATATTTTGATATGAAGCATTTTAAAATACAACTGAACACTTAAATATCTAAAAATATGAACTCACTCATACATTATTAGAGTGAAATTCAAAAGTCGAGCTTTTCAGTGAGATGAAGGCGTCACCTGGGAAGGGGACATTGCAGTGACATTGCACATCATGGGTGTGCTTTGGGTAGACTCTCCCAGGACACAGTCAGTACTGATTGCATGACCACACAAAATTGCAAACATACTGTGTGGCTATGTCACAAATTCAGGACTGTTAAAGTACTTTACAGCTGGTGTCCCTGTTGTCCCCTGTGACCTGAAGCACGTCACTTGGCAGGAATCTGTCATCTCTGAGCTGCCTTATATCGAGGGTGCAGACTGACTTTTTTTTTAGCCAAAGACCACAGTGAAATTAGGATGCTGGCAATAGTATCCTAAAATAATAGGAAAGCATATAATTGAAAAGTGCTTGTCAAAGTAAATTTTGTAAAACTGGCTTTTTTTTTTTTTTTTTTTTTTTTTAACTCAGTCAAGCCACCAAGTAGTTTACTGTTAAGGTCATGGTTTAAAATATGTTTCGGATTTAAAAATAAATAAATAAATAAATAATAATAATAATAATAATAATAATAATAACAATAATAATAATAATAATAATAATAATAATAATAATAATAATAATAATAATAATAATAATAATTTCCTACACAAAAAAAAAATCTGCCTTCCCCTTTTTATAGAACAATGATTGATTTTGATAATGATAATCCTTCCTGAAGGATTTTTATTTTTTTTTTTAATCAAAAAGAGGAGCGTAAGTGTGTTGTAAACACCATCACAGAAGTAATATCACTATCATAGATAACAATCACTGTGTAAAATGATAAAGGACTTAAAGTAAAATAAACAATTATGAGGTAATAAAGTTATATTGATAATATATTTATATCGATTTTGTATGTAATGTATACTTATACTCTATATTTTTAACTTTCTACAATTTCCCCACAATGGATGATAAACCTGTACACATACATACACATACGTCTGTTAAGATGGTAACACTTTACAGTAAAGCTCCATTTGTTGACATTAGTTAATGCATTATGTATTAAGAATAAACAATGAACAGTACAGAATTTATTGACTGGTTATAATTTAATAATGAAATAATATATAATATTATATAATGTTAATTTTTACATATACTAATGTATTACAAATGAACACAAATAAACAGTTAATATATATAGCGAATGAATATATATATTTATAAATTAACAGAAACTTAATGCTGTAAAAGAAGTTGTTCTTTCTTGGTACCTACTGCATTACTGAAATAATGTTTCTTTTTTAAATAAAAATGTTTTATTAAAAATTGGGCTGGGTTGGATTGATGATAAAGCGTGAAAATCTTTGCTAAATGGTGTGTGTCACATTAGAAGTATGATAATAAAATTGAATATTGTGCATGCGTGCGTGTGTTTAAGCATGTTTGTTAATGTCAGACATAGTAATTGGGCATAATAAATTACAAAAACAAAAACATTTTAATATTTAAAGACATCCTTCGGATTGGCTTTCTCTTCCAAGACCTAGGCATACTGAAGTTCAAAGAAAACATAAAAGAAACAAACAAAAAAATTGCTAGAAGTAAGTCATAACATTGATGTTACAATTAATCCATTCCATGCTACTAGCTCACCTTACAGGTAACAGCCAAAACATTTGCAATAACAACTTGAATAAAAAATATCGACACAGACACACAATAAACATGATTTAACTTTGATGAGTTTGATGAGTACAAAGCAGGGACTGCCATCACAAAAATAAATTAAGTATAAAAAGTTCTTTTTTTTTTTTTTTGCCTCAAAATTACTTTTTTCCCTCTAAAATATGCTGTCTTCCACAGGGCTCTACTTCCTCACGTGGAATAATGACTAAATTGAGAATGTGTGAAGTGAATTAGGTGATTTGTAACTTGTTCCTTATTTGAGAAATTGGAAGTCTTACATCTAACCCGTGTTACAATCATCCCCGGTCTCCCCTATAACCTAAAATATGCCCGTCACCAAAAATAAAAATACGCATTTATTTCATAGTTTCTTCGTCAAAAGAGCATTTGCAGCAGGTAATAAAGATTTCCAAGCTGGAGAAGCAGCCAGAGGATGGACTCCAGTGCCATAAAGTGGGTGGGCACATTCTGACCTTATCCCTTAGCTATAAGTTTGGAAACGATCTTGTCCATGCGGACTTTGCGAAACTCATGAGTGTGCTGAATATGCCTCCACTGACAGCCGTGAAATTACAGATGGTGAGTATGATGATGGTCTGTTTGCGAGACTTAACGAGAACTTTCGCTTTTCTGTGTGTTTTTTTTTTTTTTTTTTTTTTTTTTTTCCATGCTGTTTTACATAATATGAAACGATTATGAATGAAGACGAAACCAGTTTAAAGCGCGTTGTGTGCTGATGCTTCAACCCTCAGGGACATGCAATGTTAAGTCGAGAGACTCAGGTGAATGAAATAGCTGATCATTTGGTTTTTTCGTTCAAAGTATATAAAAACGTTCGCATTTGGTGAATCATACCGGCTTGTTCAGAGTCAGAACGCGCGAAAAATCAAACGTACCTAACTTTTAAGATGTCCTAAATGCCGTCTGCTTACTCACTTGGTTTTGAGACAGAGATATCATTTACCTTGCTTTATTTACTCAGAATAAGTCTAGGCTTCACAGTGAGGTTATTGTATTGAGTGTATTTGCATGGCTTTACTGTCAGTGGAACATCTCTTTGAAAGGAAATGTTGCAACACTAGGTGTATATATATTAACACTAATAATAGAGTCATCTATATAGATATATTGTTAGGATTGCACTTGATATTGTTTGTATACAAGTAGTGTAATAATGAAGTATTTATGTAAGTACATAAAGCTTATGATTAGGTATACTAATTAAATATCAGCATAAAAAAATGTGTGATTTTTATTATTTTTATTATCTTTTTTCCTATTATTATTATTATTATTATTATATGCAATAAAATATTTTTAACATTATATATAATAAATAGCATAATATTGACATAGGGTTTTGGAATTTTTATTTTATTCATAAAGATGAAGATGTGTTAGTAAAGATAGGAAACAGAATGGAGAGGAGAGTGTGAAGTCTTGTGAGACTCACAGAGTCTCGCAGTGAGCCTACCCCAAACCCTACCTCTGCCCATACCCATAATGTGAACACTAACTGTTATAGGCACAAATATAAATCCCCTGTTAAATATACAGAGCATTAAGTGTGACCGCAATGAGTGCACTGATCATATGCTTTATATTTTAATATAGGTGCCTAGTTAGATACTTGATACAAAGTTTGATCTGTATGGTTTTGTCTCTTTCAGGTTGTCCCAGTGTTTTGTTTTTGTATAGCTCTGTATGGATTGTGACTTGTAGGACCTATAATTTTCTATGATGTGCATTGTGATGTCAGTGAGTTTCCTGTGATATGCTTTGCATGTGTAGCTCTTTGTGGTTCTGCAACATTATTTGCATGAATCCATGTTTTGGAGATAATTATCAAAATGATCAAACATCAATGGACTTTCCATGTGTCTTTTTTAGGAAGACTATATATGACTATATAATGTGGAATCCCATTAAGGCACTAGAATAATGGTGGCTGACCTGTGGTTTAGTATGGAAAGAGTGGGTTGTTATCTAAGAGAGGTTATCCGTTATTGGAAAAGTGTGAAAGAGTCTGAACTTCCCTAAATGATATCTCTCTATTTGGCTGTTGCCACAGTATCAGCTTGAGAACGTATAAAGAGGTAGTTCTTAAAATAAGCACTTGTTTTCATCCGTTAGACCAACATTTTTTTTTACTCAGTTAAGCCTTATAAGTCCAACTGACATACACTGATAGAATGTTCACCTTCCAAAATAAAACCAAGAACAATAACATCATTATAATTCTAAATTTGTGGGGGGTGTTCTTGCATTTATATATTCATGTAATTTTTAAATATTATAATGGAGGTATTATTTGTGTATGCTAAGTAATGCTTTTTTTATATACTCCAATGAATTTTATAATGAATGAATGTCTGGACTATTCCTTTAAACATCACAAAGTTTAAAGTGACATTTGTGGCTCGTTTGACTTAAAATCCAGTGGGATTTTCATTCTGTGCGTTATATGCATGGCTGATGGCTTAATGATGAGAATGTAGGGAGAACCACAGGCTTGTTTGATGCTAGGTGTCCAAGACAGTAAATGGATAGTCCACAGGGCCCAGAGAGAGAGCTGACAAGATTTTTAGGAAGTAACCTAATTAGAAAGCTTTGCAGTATCCTAGAAGACCACCTGCTGAATCCTGAAACATCCAACTTCAGTTTTCCACAGCTAACTTTTAACTAACTTGTCAATCAAGATGATCAAGTTAATCAATGATCACTGGTGATCATTTGAAAATTAGTCATTGTGTAGCTATGTATATGCATGTTGAATGGTCTATAAAGAGTATTAATAAATATCTTATCAGTATTACACTTGCATTTTTTAGGATCTAAATTTAAATTTCAGTATCTTGTTTTAGGCTTCCACTCTTACTGTTTTAGAACAAAAAGATTTCTCTGAGAGCCTTCTGTCTGCCTGAGATAAATGTAGCTTACCTTGAAATCAAGCATTTGTTTTCAGCACTGACTCAAGGTCACTGGTTTCTTTGTGAGTTTCCTTTAGATCATTTGAACGGTGTAATTATGACTGTCAGAGACTCCCTAGTAGTATGCAATTTGGGTTAGAGTACTGTACACATCTTCGTCAAATGGCAACCTTGGTCAGAGTGCCAAAAGGCTAAAAGTTCAACCAGTTTTCCACAGTTTGACTCTATATCTGTGGTATTCACCAAGCTAAATAGCTAAATAATGAGTTAAAGGATTTAATGATTTCCTCACTGAGTTCCACCACCTGCTGTGGAAAACACAATTTTTGGTTTGGAGACTTAGCAGATGGATTTATGGGTAGCTTGGCATCTAAGCCATTTGCAGACTTTGCCTCTTACTGTTTCTGTGCCGATGCATTACTAAGCATAACATGATAAACACACATCACATTCATTCATCATTGCATACAGTTTTTCAGAAAACACTTTACATACACACCAAATTTCAAGCTGCATCTCTGAACTGTATTTCTATGTTTTTTCTTAGTTTTTTGCCATGTGTTTTACACGGGCCTACCAAGAAATTCCTAAGTACCAACACAGAGACCCTGTGACCTCTAAGGTGCTGTTTTGTGACCAGTGTCCACCCGGCACAGCTGTGGAACGCCACTGCAGCACGGAGGAACCCACTGTTTGTGCCCCTTGCCCAGAAAAACGCTTTGCAGAACAGTGGCATTGGGGAGACAGCTGTCAGCATTGTACATCTGTCTGCAAGGAAAGGCAGATTGTACGAAGGGAATGTAACAGCACTCATGACAGGCTCTGTGAGTGTATACCTGGATATCACCTAGTGGTGGAATTTTGTGTCCGTCACACCACCTGCTTACCTGGCTTTGGTGTCGTTGTGCAGGGTAAGTACACTTATTCAATGTGCTAGCAGACTAATTTACACAGACATACTGATATACTTTACTTTCTTAGATCACCTCAGTCCATTTTAGATATAATTATTAGGGAGCTAATAATTATATTTAATAATAAAATTAAATTATAAACTTAAGACTCAAGCCAGTCAACTGACCTGAATGAAACCTACAATGCAGCCATGGATTTTTTTTTTTTTCTTCTTGTTTTACCAAATTTAATCCAGTATTCTTCATTTACTTTATAACCTGTTTCAAGGCTAACAAAACAAATACATTAGGAAGAAGCATACATGCAGCCAGCCAGTACATCCTTTAAGCTTTCCTTGGCAGCTGGTTGAACATTTGGCAGCGTGTTCATGTTGTCAGGGTGCTTGTTAATCATGCTGTATGTTGTGTCAGTGAGAAATATCCACAGTGGCTGATTTCCAGTAGAACAAGTGGAAGTAAACAGTTCCCTGTTAGTAATGGAGAGTGTGAGTGACATGGGTATTCATTAAACAGAATAACATTGCTGGCTGTTATCACTTTGGCCAGCCCCACCCAGACTCCAGCTTGAGTCTAATGGGGATGGTCTGTCACATTCTCAAAAATTATGTTCAATTTCCAATTTTTTTTTCCCATTACTTTTTGACTCTTTTCAGTTAGGTCCAACATTATGATTATCATTTATGATTACTAACTTCCCAGCTCACATGCATTACATCCAAAAAGGGATGCGGCATTATTAATATAATAATATTATAGTAACCAGTGAAGATGGCATGATCTTGGGATTTTTGTAAAAATATGAATAAAGGAATTTTCCTTCAAAAATTATTACAGATGCATTAAGGGGTATATATTTATATATTTTTGTTTTCAAAATGTAATTTTAAGTAAATGTTAACTAAAAATATAGGTTGGGCAGTTCTACTTTCGCCATAAGATGGTGACAAAGATCCTTGAATACTTGACTTGTTTTTCGAACCTCTGTGAAGTCCTATTCTGGCTGATATTGTCTGACATGTTTAGATTAGCATACCATTAAACCCAATATTAAACTTTGTTGAATAAATTGTCCTGGACTGTTTTGTGCTTTGGACATCAATGGTGTTTCAAATAATGACAGTGAAAAATAAAAACACTCTGAATCTTATAGGGTACAAACAAAATCAAGTTGTAATGTAAATGTATTCAAGAGCCATTTACCAGCAGTTATCATTTAGCACATTTTCACATTCTGTCATCAGTTTCTTATACTATGTGAAATTGTTACTATGAAGTAAAACTTTTTAATGTAATTTTGGCTTATTGTCACTTATTTATGCGGCTTCTAATAAAAAGTTTGAAATTAATATAAACCGGATTTTGTGTGCAAACATTCAGACACAGGTTTTATGCACAGGTAAAGAATGAGAACCAAGAAAAATATATTACACATAGTTCCTCATTAAATTGCTGAATTTATTTATGCAATTAAACTCCACCAATAAGTCACATCTGAACTCCACTAATAGGTCAAATTCTGTTTAGTCATTTATAGATCGGACTCATTTTTGACCTAAACATGTGAGTGGCTGGTTTCTGTTAGTCATGTGTGAATGACATTTGTCTAAGTGAGTAACTCTTAAATAGACATCTCCAATTCTTGTAATAATACGCTCACTTCCTGTTTCATACACCAGACTACATGGATGTTCAGGTTGAATTAAATGAGATTCTTTTCAGATACTACAGTATACTCACAGAGGGTACATCCATAAGATTTTATGTTCTCAAAAAACTTAGAAGTAGGAGTTTTAGTAGTATGTTTTTTCCCCTTTTTTTTAAAAAAAAAAAAAAAAAAAAAAAAAAAAAATAATAAAAATAAAAAATAAATATATATATATATATATATATATATATATATATATATATATATATATATATATTTTTTTTTTTATATATATATATATATATATATATATATATATATATATATATATATATTTTTTTTTTTTTTTTTTTTTTTTACAGATTTTTTGTCCTTTAAAAAGTAAAGATGCCCTAACTGTTTTGCCTTAGACCTCTCTGTTAGTATAGACCAGCAGTTCTGTTTAACTTTATATATCCTTAGTCATGTTCTAAAATACTAACATTCCTTAATTCCACTACAGTATGTAATAAATATACCCTTTCAATATAATCTAAAAACAAAGTAGCACAAAACAGAACTTGAACAATGTAATATAAGAGTGCAGGATTATTTCTACAGTATGTTATTTAGTCAGAGAAAAGCGTGAATATGACTGCTTTGCATATAAGTAGACCTAGATTTTGCTATTCAAAGTATTCTGTATTCTAAAATTACATATTGCAATTGTGTGTTGAGAGTATATGTATATGTCCTGCAGGCACACCAGATAGGAACACTGTCTGTGAGAAGTGTTCCCAGGGTTATTTCTCCAGCACACCTTCATCCACTGAGCCATGCATACCCCACAGAAATTGTACTCAATTAGGCCTGAAGTCTGTAAGACCAGGTACAGTCACCCAGGATACTCTGTGTGAGTCTGAAAATAAAGAGTTCACCTTTGACTGCTCCCATCAGCACACAAACTGTCATGTTGGTAAGTAACATTTTAGCCCTTGTTTTATTCATTGAAAACATTACTTTAGTAAGTAAGATAATTACTGCCAATGTTGGTGAATAATGGACTAAATTTGTTTACTGTGCTGTGATGGATTTAAGTACACTGCTAGGAACTGGCCTTGTTGGGCCCTGTGACTGTATATTACTCTGGTCCCCTTATAGATTTCTATTAGACATACAATCTTTGTCCAACCAGGGGGTTGCACTTTTGTATACTGCTTTTGTGATAGAGACCACAGAGAAAAAGAACATAAGCTGTATATTTAACAGGAATTTACCATGAACCCACACAAAACAGATACAAATCTGGCAAATACAAAAAGGGGAAGAATTACAAGTTAAGTCAAGTCACCTTTATTTATATAGCACTTTTAACCATTCAAATTGTGTCAAAGCAGATTTACAGTATTAAAAATACTGTGTCAATAATGCAAAAGGACAATAGTAAGCACTTAATTTTCAGTTAAAGTCAGTTAATCACTGAATTCAGTGATGTCATCATCCAGCTCAGTTCAGTTCAAATAGTCTTAGTGCAGTAAAGTGGACAAAATCGCTGGAAATTAAGTGTCCCCAACTAAGCAAGCCGGAGGCGACACAGCAAGCAACCAGAACTCCATCGGTGACAGAAATGGAGAAATTGGCTTTGGGAGAAACCAGGCTCAGTCAGGGGAGGGGGCAGTTCTCCTCTGGCCAGACAGTTCATTGAAATCTTTGGAAATACCTGTTTTGCTATTGGAGAAGGGAAGATATTCAGAAACAATTGCCTATGCTTTTAACATACCCTCATTCAAATGGCATTAGATACGTTTTATAAATCTGTTATTATTAAATGCTTAAAAGGACAAAGGCATCATCCTGTAACTTTTAATGGTCACTGTTTCCAAGATCACCAAGAGACTAAAGTGAATGCTGGTCAATAAAAATACATCAGAAGATAAAATATACACCTTCAAAGCTTATTCAGCTTACTCCTGCTTCAGCTTCTGGGACCTTTGCACTCTGTCCCTTTTTTACCCCGAGTTGCTATGCCCCTGTTTTTATTTATACTCTCTGAGCAAGATGATACATGGTAAATTTGAAGTTTAAAGGGGTCCTATTATGCTTTTTAACAGAGGCTTGATTTTGTTTTCGGGGGTGCACTAGAACATGCTTTCATGCTTGGTGGTTTGAAAAACGCATTATTTTTAACATAATTTACATTATTACAATACATTTCTCCCAACCTGGCACAAATGACTCGATTAGTTCCGGGTTCCGCCTTACTTTTTTACCTTATTTTTCTTACAAAAACGCATAGATCTGAAAGAAGGAAGTCATATACACCTAGGATGCATGGAGGGTGAGTAAATAATACGCTGCTGGGTCCTATCATCAGCCTGTGAGATCGCCAATACATGATATTATCGTGCTAATGTATTTAATTATTTACATACATAGTTTTATTGCCCGAAACCAGCTCCAGCATAAGGCTAAAATCAGCCTAACATTATCAAAGAATATCATCACTGATTAGCCTAGCCTATTCTAGTGCACGTTTATGCATTTTAAAAAACACTCGCGTTATAAGTGAATCTACGCTGTATGATGAATAAATCTCTTACCACACATAAGATGTATGAGATGAATAAATCTCTTGCTCTGAATCGGCTACTCTAGTCAATGCTTGTGTTTATACTCGCCGCGCAGCGGTTCATTGAAGCGGGACTCCGCGCTGCATCGTTAGGATATTCCCCTACCTCATCCCTATATATATATATATATATATATATATGAAGAGTTTGGTTCCAGAACGCGATTAAAAAAAAACACCATTTTTTACAAAATTGAGTTCCTGCCAAAATCAGTATTGTATCTGGTTGGTATTGAAAAGACCGTTTTTTAATTTTACGCAAAATGCGATATCCGCCGTGTTATTCTGTCATGTTTTCTCCTTATCTTTCCAAACAGCGACAAACTCCAGTCTCCCTCTTCTGCAAAATGCGATACATCCGTTCAGCCAATCACAGTGCAGCATCTCACGCATTGCGTAAAGGCGGCGATTTGAATACACCCCACATCCTAGTTTTCAACGTTGAGTAGGCTAATGTATCACAGACATATCTGACGAATCCTTTCATAAAAAAAAAAAAAGTATAGAGAGAGAGAGTAAATAAGAGATTCATTGTGCAGTGTAGAGAGTTTCGTTGATTATAATGGAACTTTGTGAGATCGTGATGAACTAAGATGAGTGACAGCTTTTAATTATTTTTAAGGGAGTTTGTAAATGAGATATTGATTTAATACAACAGTTAAATAAACAAGTTAATATTAAGTGACTTACATTGTCTGACTATAACACTATTGCCTGATTTTGCTCTATTTCATCGTCTAAAAATAGTTCACATAGTTCACATCTCGATTCAAAACACAGCGGTGTTTCGTTTACGAATGAATGTGCATTTTCTAGTGAGTCAATGAATCAATTACCCATTCAAAAAGAGTCACTTGCTTTATTCCTGAATTAATCAGCCGTTCGAACGAATCAAATGAATGATATGATTCAGAAACTAAATCAGTGACTTGTCGCCAGCTACTGGCAGTATTAGTTTCATTTTTATCTTCTTTTTTAGTTATTAAAATAATGTAATATTTTTTAGAATCATTTAATATTTCTGTTTAAAATTGTATATTTAAAACATTAATCTCAACAAGAGTTTATGAATTTGGTTGCACTTATGCCATCTCTGAGCCTCATTAAACATATGAAAATATACCACCTCTTTACAAATTAATTTTATTAATACTGATTTCATTTTATTGGTAGCTTATTCTGTTGTTTTAATTAGAAATTTTATAAATATAAGTCTATCGTCATGGTTGTGTGTAGAAGGAGACATACGAAGACAAAATAACAACAAGTCTTTAATAAGATCCACAATAGGTAAATCCAGACAGGAACGACAGGAACGACAGGGAAACACACACCAACATAACCTTAAGATCAGACGAACAACACTGAACGGAATACAACTTATATATGGGTGCTAATGATACAAAGACAGGTGAGGGTGATTAAAGGGGTCATTGGGTGCTAAGTTCACTTTTACATAAAAATCGATCAAGTCCCGTTCCTCATAAATATCCCCAGTGAAATCAATTAAATCCAGTTCAATATCAAAATGTCCCAGATCCAGACATTGCTCACCCTCAGCAGTGGTGCAGTGGGCGGTGCGGTCCTCAGCACCCTCACACCCAACTGGAACATCCACCGTCACGGACCACATGGCCGGCTCTCGCACCTGGTCGGACGGGCTTGGCTGAGGCTCCGTAGCGATCTTCTGTGTTGTGGCTCCCCTTGGTGATGGCTCTGTCGCTCTCGGCTCCGCGAGTCGGGGTATGGATTGGCTGGGTTCCTAGTGCTGATCGGCCAGCGGGCTGGTTCTGGATTGGGGCCGGACACTCTCCAGACACCGGAGGATCCCTTCCCTCTAGCTCAGTCCTGTGGTGTCTGGGAGGTCCACAGGGCAGTTGTAATTGGCCCCAATCCAGAACAGAGAGTTGATGGTGGCATCGTCCAGCCCTAACATCATTGCCAGCTCCTAGGCATACTCCCAGGCGTACTCCACAAATGGGAGATCTCTGTGGGCTAGGGCGGAAAAGCGAGCAGCAACTTCCATCCTTCTTTATTATTTTATTTTTTTTGTTAAAGGTCCGATCTTCTGTCACGGTTCTGTGTAGAAGGAGACATACGAAGACAAAATATAACAACAAGTCTTTAATAAAATCTACAATAGGTAAATCCAGACAGGACCGGCAGGGAAACACACACCAACATAACCTTAAGATCAGATGAACAACACTGAACTGAATACAACTTATATAAGGGTGCTAATGATACAAGGACAGGTGAGGGTGATTAACTAATAATGTCTTAACAAGGACAGGAACAGGAAAAGCCATATATGGACACAGAAGGGAGAAACCAACACAAACAGGGGTGTGACACTTATAAAATATATATTTTTTAAGAAGTTGCCATAAAAAGATGACATACTTTTAATAAAGTAAAAAAAAAAAAAGCCATTATGAAGGAAAAATATAATATAAAATTATAAAAAATAATCAGTTTTTATAATAAATCTTTGAAAATCAAAATCTGGATTTGAATTTGTAATGATGCTATGTGAAAGTTTAAAACAGAAAATAATGGTTTTCATCTTGCCACTTTCTTGGTAAAGAAAACACATTTTTACTCAAATTAATCAATATGGATTTATAGCATTTTGGAACCAAACTCTTCATATATTCTTGTTTAATATTTCCTGCATGATTAGGAACATATTTTGTCACAGGTCAATTATCTGTGTCATAAGTAGGGTTGGGCCATTGTCCATCGCCGATGGCTGACAGACATCAGGCTTACAGTGCTGCGGGTGAGGCCGCCTCTGCCCTGCATACCATGGCCATCCTGCAGGTCCACCAGGCCAAGGCTCTAAAAAACTGCACGAGGATAGTTATGATTCGGGGTTGATGCAGGAACTGCACATGGCGACCGATTTCACTCTCCGTGTGACGAAGGTCACTGTGCGGTCACTTGGTCAGGTGCTGTCTACTATGGTAGTCTTGGAGCACCATCTCTGACTGAACTTGGCGCAGATGAGTGATGCAGACAAAGTTTGCTTTCTTGAAGCCCCCATCTCCCAAGCCGGCCTCTGCAGCGACACTGTTGAGGACTTTGCCCTTCTCGGCAATACAGAAGCAGACGGAGGCCATCAAACACATCTTGCCCTAGCGTGATGTTGCGAACACCAAGCTGCTGGGTGCCAGGTCTTCGACTGGCCATCGCCAAGGACACCCCCTGTGGCTTCTACACCCGCTCTGCCCCAGGAAACACCTAAAGAGGGAACTCTCCGGACGGTCCGACTCGGCTATGAGATTCAGTTTGCCAGGCATCTGCCCAGGTTTAGGGGTGTCCTCTTCGCATCTGTCCACTTGGACAAGGATGCCTCTGTCCTGCATGTGGAGATTGCGGTCCTCCTGGCGAAGGGTGCAATAGAGCCTGTCCCTCCTGCCAAAACGAATTGAAACAGTCCCTATTTCATTGTACCCAAGAAGAAAGGTTGGTTACGTCCAATCCTGGATTGTCGAGTTCTAAATCGGTCCCTTCACAGGCTACCGTTTAAGATGCTGACGCATTCTTTCTTGCGTTCAGCACCAGGATTGGCTTGCAACCATCGACCTGAAGGACGCTTATTTTCATGTCTCAATTTTGCCTCGACACAGGCCGTTTCTTTGGTTTGTTTTTGAGGGTCTGGTGTATCAGTACAAAGTCTTCCCCTTCAGGCTATCCCCATGTCTTTACCAAGCTAGCGGAGGGTGCCCTGGCCCTGCTTTGGGAGAAGGGCATCTGGATCCTCAACTATCTCAACGACTGGCTTATATTAGCTCACTCACAAGATCTGTTGTGCGAGCACTCAGACATCTGGGGCTTCGGGTCAACTGGGAGAAGAGCAAGCTCTCCCCTACGCAGTGCATCTCTTGGTATGAAGTTGGATTTGGTCAACATAACAGCACATCTCACGAACGAGTGCATGCAGTCAGTGCTGAACTGCCTGGATTCATTCAGGGGCAAGACAGCGGTTCCTCTAAAACTCTTTCAGAGGCTCCTGGGGTATACGGCAGCTGCAGTTACGCCACTCGGCCTGTTACATTTGAGACCCCTACAGCATTGGCTGCACGGCCGGATCACAAGATGGGCATGGCACCATGGCACTTTCCACTTCCAAGACGGGCTGGGGTGCCATATGGAATGGGCATGTAACCTCGGGTTCCTGGACAGGACCTCGACTGCAGTGACATCGATTGCCTCGAGTTGCTGGCAGTGCTGCTTGCCCTTCACCGGTTTCGACCGATGCTTCGACCGATAATCCATCCAGAAAACATAGTGACAGTGGCTTTGCGTGGAGCCCGTGTCTTCCCGTATGTTGGATAACATCAGGTAATTTGCAGGAGGCTGGCTCGTCGGTTTGCAGTGCCATTCCCTTTGGATCTGTGTGTTTTTCTTCCAGTTGTTTCTCCTCTGTGAATTCTGGGTCCTCAGTTTTCCCACATTCCAGACTAGATGAATACTGACTAGAGTAGTCTGTCACTGCGTCTGGTAGTGGCTATCATCTTCCCCTACGGACTTGGCATTAATGTCTCAGTATTCACCACAGTCTATTCCCACCATGTTCCTCTTTTTCCTTAGTTTTTCCAAATTTTTCCACATGACCTTACTTTCTGTCATTGTGCTCCACCCCCAACGGTTGCTTCAGAACCCTGGGACCCCTGATGGGCCCATTATCTGGCTTACAGAGTGTTGGGAAGGTTATGTATTGAGCTTAATTTGTCCTGATACACTTGCCTGTCAACATTTGTAGCTCAATTACATAACGCAGTTCAGGTTGTGGCATTTTCCATAGGGACCCCATGATGTCAGTTGGCGCAACATGGAATGTGGCTGACTGAAAGGGAACGTCACGGTTACGTATGTAACCCTCGTTTCCTGAAGGAGGGAACAGAGAAGTTACATCCCTCATGCCACAATCCTGAAATGTGGTGAGTGCCGGGATGCGTCTCGGCTGCTCAGCACAAACCTGAATGAGTGGGTGCACGCCCCCATCTTACCAGAATGTACGGGGCAGTGGTTTGGCATGCAAATTCCACTCGCCAATTCTCATTAGCCTTTTCTTCTTAAGCTCAGAAGTGATTGGGCTCCCAAGTGAGACCCCATGACGTCAGTCGACGTAACGTCTTCAATCCCTCCGTCAGGGAACGAGGGTTACATACATTTTACAAGATTAGATGTTTGTCAGTGGTGTTCAGGATCTGTTAACCATTCGCCATCATTCTCTCATCTCTCCTTACTCTGTTTATGTGGTAGATTAACTTTTATGGACTGTAATATAACAGGCTACAGCTAGGAAGCGGCTAACCATGTCCCTTTAGTGGCTCCGTAGAATGTGCTATTTGTTTTCCGTGCCTTTTGAAATACAGATTATGAATGCTCTTTTTACGGAATGAATGGAGGAGGTGTGCGGATCCATATGCAGGGCTTTAAAGACATGGTCAAACAACAGGGGAGGTCGAACATCAGCTAACAGGTATGACACAGGTGAAACAAAAAAGTAATCCGATAAACAGGTGTGGGTCAATAGATGGCGAACATAATCCACTGGACGAGGCAAACGGGTCATCCAACAGACAGGCGATAAATTCAGGGCAAGCAGCAGAATAGACATGATGAGATAAACAGGCTAGGCTACAAGATTCCAGTAGCAGGCGAAAAAAACAAGACTAAACTAGACTAGGAAACTTGGAAATGGCTCCGTAAAGTTGCTATCGTTAAACAAAGCATGTTTATAAATAGTTTGTAAAACACATGTAATGTAAACAGTTATATTTTATATTTACATACTAATGCTAATCAGTACTCAACACATCCTCGGGTTGCTTTAATTGCATTAGACCAAAGGTTTCCTCTAAGGATGCAAGGGAAGCAGTGCTTTCTCAATAAATTAGATGAGAAAAAAAACAGGTGGTACAAAATGGTACAAAAAAATATAACACAAAAATTACAAAATACGGACAAATAAGGACAACAATATCCTTAAAAAAGTTCTCTTCAGTATAACGGTTAGATAAAACTATGCTAAGTAAAACTAAAAATTAAAGCCTACTGGCACAGGATGTGCTTGTTTTGGCCTCATTGCCGGCTGCAGTCATGTCCTCATCTCATATATACACTGACCAAAATTATAAATGCAACACTTTTGTTTTTGCCCCCATTTTTCATGAGCTGAACTCAAAGATCTAAGACGTTTTCTATGTACACAAAAGGCCTATTTCTCTCAAATATTGTTCACAAATCTGTCTAAATCTGTGTTAAGCCAGGCTCACACTACAGGATTTTTAAAATCCTAACGGATTATGCAATCTGGTTGCAGTGCACACATAAGGAGAATTGTTGCAGATTATCTTCCCTGAAATCTTAAACATGCACACTCTACACAATTTGAAAATTGTGGCACATCACACACTACAAGATATTATTAAGATTATCATGAAGGAGGGAGTGCCTCAAGTGATCTTACGCAACAGATCGTCATTTCAGCAACTAATGTTTACAAATGTTGATTGTGGTCTGTGGAATGTTGGTCCACTCCTCTTCAATGCAATAATCATGCTGTCTAATCAGCATCTTGATATGCCAGATCTGTGAGGTGGATGGATTATCTCGGCAAAGGAGAAGTGCTCACTAACACAGATTTAGACAGATTTGTGAACAATATTTGAGAGAAGTAGGCCCTTTGTGTACATAGAAAACGTCTTAGATCTTTGAGTTCAGCTCATGAAAAATGGGGGCAAAAACAAAAGAGTTGCATTTATAATTTTGGTCAGTGTAAAATACCTGTGATGCACAACTACCTGCAAAGGAACTTGCATTCACATAAAGTAGCCTTGTTGACAATTTTGGTTGAGTAAGGAGAAAACTCATAAGATATAGTACTTTAGATGCCCTGTAGTAGGCAGTATCACATCCTTTGTGGCAGAAATAAACTGCTGCAGAAAAATCTGGCTGCCATCCATTTGGAATTATATTTGGAACAGAATCTGTGAATTTATTTTCATACTAGAATGTGCTCATGCACACTAATAACAGACTTGTGCATGTCTAGTAATGCATGACTCCTGTATGTCACTGTAATCGTCTTTACCTCCATTACAATCACCATCCATCAAAACTTTCCTGGTAAGACGTGGTTTGCTTTATTCAGGCCATACAGACTAGTCCTGACTTCAGCTTAAAGATAATTATTAGAGCCACGTTTGCTCATACCTGCACAAGTTAAGTTTACGCATGATGACAAAAAGCACATTAGAGCTAGCCATCCCGGAACTTCTAGAGATTGCATTGCAGTGATTGCAGTTTGAAAAAAAATAAAATAAAATCTTTGAAAGGAAGTCTATGAGCAAACTCAGGGCGATTCTCAGCCAGAGTAAAATCACTCAAAAAGGGGTGGTACTCCACATAATGTGGCTTGACGCTGATTGGAATATATCCAGAGACAGAACAAACAGTCTAGAACAGTGACAGCTAGCAACACTGTGGCTGAATGTGATAGAAAAAAATCCCCACCTTTCATACTTTGGTGGTGCGTTGCCCTATCACCCCTGTCCAATAGTGTTTGTGCAGTCACATCAGCAAATGTTAAATGTCCCCAACTAAGCAAGCCAGATGAACCTACATGGTATGGCTCAATTCCAGGCTGCATCCCAACAAGTCAGCCTGTGATTAATATTTTTCATAACATTTCGTCCGATTCCTTGTCCTTGAAGAGCGGGATACATCACACCAACATTTGTTGGGAGGGGAGCTGAAGCTCTAGGTCAGGGGTGCCCGACTCTGTTCCTGGAGATCTACCTTCCTGCAGAGTTTAGTCCTAACCCTGATCAAACACACCTGTCTGTAATTATCAAGTGCTCCTACAGATCCTAATTAGTTGGTTCAGTTGTGTTTGATCAGGGTTGGAGCTGAACTCTGCAGGAAGATAGATCTCCAGGAACAGGGTTGAGCACGCCTGCTCTAGGTGCTGATCCACCATCTGGTCTGGATACGGACAGGAAGCTGGTGCCTGCAGTAACCTCAGTATAAGAATGAGACAGACAGATGCCCCTTTTTGAGTAATTAGCATAAATGCCATTCCATTTATGAAGTAACAACTACATTGGATGTTATGGGAGGTGTTCCTGGTTCTGGTTTGCCTTTTTTTATGCCTAACAATCCTTTAAGAGATCTGAATCATTGAAATGTGATGGTGTGTGTTATGCTCATGCAACATTAAAAAATGTTCCAGAGTTTGGGTGCTAAATGTGGTTTTAAAAATGTTAGAAATGTGGCTTTTGAATGAAAGAATGGCATTAAATAACACACCAAGGTTCCTTACTGATGACATAGACATACTGATGACATAAAGAGTTCATCGGTATTCTAGGTTATTATGTGTGGAGGTTTTTGGTTCAATAATTAAAACATTTTTTTTTTTTTTTTCTTTCTTCAGAATTTAGGTTGTAGAAAATTACTAGTTGTCCAATTGTTTATATCAACAATGCATTCCATTAGTTTTGTGAATTGGTATGTTTTGTCCATGAAAAAAATATATAGAGCTGAATTTGTATGTTCTAATGATACTATACTAGTATTGAGCCTTGCAGTACTCCAAACTGAGCTTAGTTAACTAATTCTCTAGGATGAAGGTGTGTGTGTGTGTGTGTGTGTGTGTGTGTGTGTGTATGTGTATGTGTGCACCTGGTATTTATCATGTTATGGGGACCAAATGTCCCCACAAGGATAGTAATACCAGTAAATTTTGACCTTGTGGGGACATTTGTGAGGTCCCCATGAGGAAACAGGCTTATAAATCATGCAGAGTGAGTTTTTTTTGAGAAAGTAAAAGTGTCTCCTGTGAGGGCTAGGTTTAGGTGTAGGGTAGGTGTAGGGCGATAGAAAATAGGGTTTGTACAGTATAAAAACCATTACGCCTATGGAATGTCTCCATAAAACATGTAAACACAACATGTGTGTGTGTGTGTGTGTGTTGTTTTTTTTTTTTTTTTTTTTTTAATTAAAGCCTTAAAACAGACAATTTTCAAAAGCTGCTAAAAGTTGCCAAATACAGTTTAAAATAGCTAAATTAGTTGCTAGGTGCTTTTTGGAAAAAAAAAAAAAAGTTGCTAGGCTAGGGTAGCCTGAAAAGTTGCTAAATCTAGCAACAAAATTGCTAAGTCGGCAACGCTGATACATTGATAAATCTGGCGGCTGAAAACAATCATCATTTGAATATCACGCCCCTAAAAACACCCTGGTTTAGAAGCCTTGCCCCTAGAGTTTACGACACAGAGAAACGAAACCCAGCCAAAAGGAGGAAGTAAAGTCATGAAAGAGAAGTTTATCTTACTCTAAAAATACCTTTGTATTTGCAAACAATGGCATTAATTTATATAGTATGTATATTAAATACTAATAAATAACATTTTATAAACATTATATCCTATGTAGTTCTCCTTAATCCACAACAAACCCTTTAAATGTAACAGTATTACAGAACAAGAATGAAAAATGAGTAGCTATAAAATTTTATATTAAACTATCAAGTAAAACACAAATTAGGCTATAGTGAATACAGAATACAAACGTCAAGCTAAAATGAATACATGAGCAAAGCAAAACTAAACAGCATTGGGCTCACAAGCCTCTCATGACATCGATGATGTAAACAAGTCTTTGTACTTCACTTGTGTTCCAATATCCATGTAAATCATCCTTTACATGCGCAAACATGTTTATTTTACAGCAGACCTTTTAAATTGAGCAGTGTAACTTTTATGCTTGACTGCATTAAGTGCATTTTAGTTTGATTAATGGCTGAAATTGTCAAGTTAGCAACGCTGAAATGTGTGTGTGTGTGTGTGAGCCGCCTAGCTGCGCGATCAGTTACATTTAATAAAGTAAAGATATAAAGAAAGCAAATAAAATGCATTAAGGGTGTCACAAAAACGAAAGTACATGTTGCAGAGTTGTTGTTTTTTTTTTTTTTTTTTCTTTTGGTAATCTGTTAATTATTTAAGAGAAATATATTTTGTGCAGGCTAGCCCTATTTATTTTATTCCTTTTATAATTTCTGTTTTTCTCCATTCACTGAAGTGTGGCAGGTATGTGGTGCGACGATGTGTGAATCCTCATGCTCTATTAATTGTTTATGCTGCTATTTGCGCATATAAATCTAATGCCCAATTTTCTGTCGTACAAATCAAATCAAATCACCTTTATTTATATACCGCCTTTAACAATACAGAATTGTGACAAGGCAACGCGTACGTTCGTTTCATAAATGAGGCCCAATGTGTAATTGACCATTTAGTCACTGGCTTGATTTACTGATGCATAAACAGCAATAAATGATTTTGAGAACAAGAACATCTGTGCAGGAATCATTACATATCAGAAATCACTGTTCACAGTTTAAGGACATAAAGTGACAAGTCTGAATTAAGTCGTTTTTCTTTGTTTCAGTAAAAGCTGTTTTTGGACTAATAAGGAAGTTTTGACCTGTGAAACTTACTATATGTTTTTTACAGTATTATGACCTCTTGCATGCCAAAAGATCAGGGAAAATTTCCCAATTCATGATCCCTTCTGCATATTGTACATATAAAATAGAAGAATCATATATAAGTAGTTTCATATTCATAATTGTGACCACACCGTCTGTTTACGGTGTCTACCACTGTAACAGATATTTACATCTACCAATGAGAGAGAGAGAGAGATAGAATAGTAATTGTTATATTGGAATTTTTCTCTAGTGGTAGATGACCCTTATTTACATTTGAGCCTCTGCACCTGAGAAACTCTCTGCCCATCCTTGTATACACTGGATTGAAGTTAAATCAAAGACTACAGACTATAGAATACCCAAGATGTCACTCGTATAGTTTTGAATGGGGAAAAATGCAACGCTTAATATGGCCGCTTTATTGAACGAAGCCCCTCCTTCTGAGTAAAAGAGCCAATCGCTTCTCAGTAAAGTTATCGTATCGCAGTAGCTGCCATTAGAAGTCACGATTGCTATAGAAACAGTCAGCATTCTGAGACACGCTTAGGACTGTGTATACACCAAGCACTAGAAAAATACAAATATCAAATCGGGAGTGCAGATAACAGATACTCAATATACAATGGCCTATACTAACCTACACATTTAGCCATGACACATGACTAGTTCTACAATCCTGAATACCCACGGATAGGTTGGAGTGCAGTTTAAAGATGTGGAAGGTCAAAGCTTTTTTCAGCATGTAGGAACATGTTAATTAAACATGAAAAACCTAAGGGCTACAATAGTACAAAGTAGCTGATACACTAACATGTTTCATTTTTTTCTGCAAAACCTTGTGATTTGTTTTGTGCGCATTTCATCCCGACACCTCTCTTTCAATGCCTTCTAGACATTACATTATGTGAGGAAGCCATATTTCAATTCCTTACATCACCTCCTTTGGCTTCTGTCCCTGTGGAGCGTCTTTCTGAGAGCCTTCCAGGACGCAAGGTGGACTGGAAGAGTGTTGAGAGGCTGAAGAAAAGCTGCAGTCCTCAGCAGCAGGCACTACATCTGCTTCGTCTCTGGAGAGAGCAAAATAAGGACCAAGACAAACTCCTCAGCATCATCCAAGGTCATCATCTCTGTTTGGTTTACATAGCTTTAAGAGACACTTAAAGAAAAAAGCATTAGCATCAAAACAAGTGAGAAAGTACAAGTGTTAGTGATCGTGAAGCCTATTTTAGTTTTATGTTGTGGGAATGTGGTTTACAGGTAATCCTGTTATTTAAGGATTTAAGGATATGAAACCCATAATACTTAAGTTATTAATACAAGTCCATAAAAGGTCAAACTATTACTATAAATGTAAATCTCATTCAAACCCCTAATCAATACAATTCATAGTGTTTCTTGTTCAAATCCTGAAAAAGATAAAAAAAAAAAAAAAAAACTCTAACATAATTTAACAAAATTAGAGAAAACGACAAAATGCGACATTAAATTATGTTAGTTTTGTTGAATTACTGTCTAGATTAAAATAATTATTGCACTTACAGTTACTAGTTTTGACATTATTTGCATTTGAAAATGAAACAGTTTTAAATGGATTTTACATACAGATGTATGAAAATTTTGAAGAAAGCTAAGAATTTTTGGAAGGCTTGCTAAATTTATACTAGAGCTTACTAGAGTCAGTGCAACTTGATGTAGCTTGCTTTTGAAGCAAAGTGAACAATTAGTTCATTTTGACTTCATCTACCATCATTACATATCAATTATATATCTGTCTGCAGAATTATTTATAATAGATATTAAATATGGACTCATCAGTGCAGTATACTTTAAGTTAATAGTACTAACATATGTCATCCCATTTCTCCTAGGTGTAAAACACTGTGAGAGGAAGGTATCTCGCTGTGCCAATGTAAAAAACCTTACTCTGGAAGACCTGTTAAGCTTGATAGAGAGTTTACCCGGTGAAAAAGTGAGCGAGGGGGATGTTCGTGCCATGGTCCGTTCCTGTCCCTCACAACGTTACATCCTGCAGCTCCTACACCTGTGGAAGATTCAGAATGGAGGTCAGGACCTGGCCAAAGCTTTATCTTACAGTCTCCGCAAACTACATTTGAAAGGTGCTCGCCGACCCCTTCTTAAAATTCTGAAGAGGATCAGTCGGATTATTAGTGCGTCATCCATACACCGTATGTATGAGAAGATGATTGTTAACATGATCCAGGACAACACATGTTTCAAAACCAAACTGTACAATGACTAATTATACTTTATAAAAAGACAATTGAAACAAGTTATTTAAATGAAGAGAAGGTGTACATAGTTTTTGACAATTGTCAGCTAAAAGTGGGCAGGGTTAATGAACTGATTTGTTGTGTGAAGATGTAGATTTTTCTTTTCTTTTCTCGTTGCCTGATATTCTTGTTTTTAGAGTGGACTGAAACTAAGAGTTTGATTCCAAAATAAAGATATAAGCCAAGTTCTACAGAAAAAAATAAACTTTAATTCAGGATATTGCTTGACCTGCTAAGTCTCTGAAAATGAACCTATATGCTTTATTGAAGTTGTAATGAAAGTTGGTTATGAATGTATAATACAATGAAAAGCAGTTATGTTATATTTAACTGTAATTATATGCTGTCATATTTTGTTTTGTTTATAAAAATTTAAAGAGAAAATATTATTTATCAATTTGTCAGAAAACTGGAATCTAGAAATGCAGTATATCATTTATTTTTGATTTAAGGATTTAAATGTAGTTGTGACTGTTTTGAGTAGATATTGATCTTTACCACCCCATATTCTCATATTGAAAGTATTCTCAAATGCATCAGGTCTGCCACAATGTATGAAAACATGTTTATATACTTTGTTGTGTTTTATTGTGGATGCTGAAGGCCCTTTGTCCATACAGGGACCACTAGGACCACTAGACTCTATTGTTAGCCTACCAGACAAGTACCCAGGGACTTTGCAGGACCATGTTCTGACCCTGTAACCATGACAAGCTTGTATACTCTTTAAAACTGTTTGCGTTGGATATGGTAATCAAGGAAGCTAATAATGTAATCTTAATTACAATTTAATCTCTCAAACACCCTAAGATGTGTTTATTGTTTGATATCCATTTCCTATTCTAATATATGACTTTTTATTGCCTGTGTACATTTTCTTGTTTTTTCTTTAAAAATGAATTTATTGTATCAATCACTCTTTGTGTTTGTACATTATTTGACTTCACATTATTATATTCACTGAGAATATGGAAGTAGCATACAGAAAAAAAATATTCAAATATAATAGTTAGCAGTTGTGACCGCTGGAAAAAGAACAATCCAACAAACATCTATGTATAATCACTATATCCATTAGTGGATCCATTATGGAAGGAGTGTGGTGTACAGTATTAAAGGGCTTGTTTCTGTTTTACAGGTTTTGTGTTTACTTTAGATCTTACGTCATCTATTACTTTCCAAGCCCTTTGGAAAAAAAAAGATAGAAGTGTGTTGGTGGGGGGAGTCCAGGAGTTCTCCTTTTAGATGACTAATGAGTTACAAATGAAAAATGTTAATGTCAGATATTTACAAATGGTATTAACATTGCAAATCATTCCCATAAAAATACCAATGTTTGAACGCTTTCCTCCTTTTAGATCCTGCCTTTAAATCCTGAGTTCTGTGTACAGAAATTCTTAGTTTTTATATTTCCGTTTCACTTTGTTATTGTTCCCTTTTTGCTTTAAAACAATTACATGACAGGATTCTACCCAGTGACACAAAAATGGGATATGCAGTATATGCAGTGCATACAGGCGCCACACGGAGGGGGCACCATTTTGCCTAATTAGTGCTGAGAAAAACTCATGAATAGGAAAATTGAGTACATATCAGTCGCCTTTGACACATTACTGTCACAGACACTGTCATATGACCAAAATGAATAGAGGAGAGAAACGTTCTGGGGAGCAAAACAGAAAAGACAAAGGGAAAAGAAAAAACAATGCATTAATATGAGGACAGCAATGTCCAAGTGAGCTAAAGGAGATTTGTAAGCTTACTCTATTATTTATTTATTTTTTTTCCATTGTGAGTAAATAAGTCATTTAATATTTAACGGTGTTGCCTTAAGAGGGCAAAGCGATTAACATTAATATCAACTCATTTCTGTGTATCTCTACTGCTCAAAAAAAAAAAAAAAATAACAAAAAAAGTTTAAGTTTATGAATGGGTGTTTGACTTACATTTGAGAGAAACTGAGAAGATTTTTTACAAGGACGCAAGCTAGTCAGCGTTCCCCCAAAATTGCCATTTTAAATTTAAAATAGGCCATTTGTGTGATTCATGTAGATCCAATTAGTTTTTTGAAAACTCCTGTTACTTTTTAAATGTTATAATAGTGTTTTTTAATGTCTAAATATAAATCCAATAGCAAAACATGAAAAAAAAAAATTATATTACGGAGTGGAAATGGTAAATGAGACAACGAGTGATCCACTGATATTGCATACCCCTCAGCAAATGTGCAGTTGCGCCCCTGTTTCTACCTTCCTGTGCAGCAATGTACTGATTCCAACTTTAGATGTATGGTATCCTTGTAAGAAATTATTTTAAACAGTTACAGTGGATGACCTCAGATTTTTTTTGTCATTCTCACACGGTACTCACATGTTATAACTGTCATTGCTTCCACTTTCACTGATATTTACCACTGAGAAGTCAAATGACCTTTACTTTATCAAAGAGCTGTACATGAATTGAATTTGCATCTATGGTATATCAGAAAATTACTCAGTTAAAAGTGGAACATGTGAGGCCTAACTATAGATCACATATTCATAAAGATAACATTAATTCATTGATAAGCTAATGTATCACTGGAAGCAATATCGTAATTATTATTATTATTATTATTTTTTTTCACTGAATAATATGGAATGGTTGTATGGTTCTCTGTATCCTCATAATGAATTACTTGTGTGGTGGGTGTGTAATGAACCGAATCACGCACATCAAACCTCTCAGCAGTCCAGCCTCTGTGTGGGTGGATAAGGATACATTTAAAGAAATGAAAGCCCTTAGTTCTTCCTATGTTGTCAGAACGAGAAAGTAAAATGGGTCCTATTTATGTAAGTACAGCAGAGTAATGCTAATGAACATGAATTAAATTTATAATTTTTTTGTGTTGTAAATGTAAGTAAACATTATGGTATTATGGTAAACTATGGTGTTGCTTCACATACAGTGTACTTAGACTGTACATATAGAGAAGATACTGAGTAATATTAGGTAACTACTTGGACTTAATATGGGTTAGGTTAGGTTTAGGGTTGGATTTAGAGTTCATACCTAAATATTATAGTAAGTACAGTGTGCATATAAACAGAACAGACTAAAACAATGAAGTGCTACCAAAAAGTTGTAATTTTTACAAAAACAAAATAATAATAAATAAATAAATAATAATAATAATAATAATAATAATAATAATAATAATAATAATAATAACGATACAGTAAAAACTTGCTTAAAAGTAAATTACCTTGTGGATAATTTATGTAATTATATTGTAAAATACTGTGAAATAATGGTTCAGGAATTACCTTATAATTTATAATGGAAATGTAAACAGTATTTAACAAGGTAATATTTAATGAATACATTTACAATAAATACTAATAAATTATGTTTTTATTATAAATTTAATTGACATTTTATTTTATTGTTTATAGAGAAAATGCCTTTCCTATCATTCCTTGTGTCACCATGTTTTTTTTTTTTTTTTAATACTTTTTCTTCTTTTTTAATTATGTACATTGAAGTGTTTATGTAATATTTTACAATATAGTTAAAGTTTTCTGCATTATTTTAGTGTGTTACCTTGATGGTGTTTTGTGTTTGTGTGGTTAATACTGTGCTTTGAATCTTTAAGCTGTGCCAGTTTGCTGCAAAGTCTGATTTTGATGTCATTTTGTGGTTTTCCAGCGTGGTTTTTCACTTTTGTTACGACAAAATACAGTGTTACAGAGTTACTGCAAATTTATTTATTTAATATTCTAGAAATATTGCAGTGTTGAACAACAGTTGGCTCTAGTACTGATGCTGCTATTACACAGTGACACATCGAAAGTAGAAGTCCTCACTTACCAGCACGAAGACCCGCTCACAAGGCAGATACTCACATGCACACGCTGCCCCCCTGGAACCCACATGAGTAAACACTGCACTGCAACTGAGGACACTGTCTGCTCGCTGTGTCCAGAGGACCATTTCACACAGTTTTGGAACTACTTACCGAAATGCCTGTATTGCAGCACTTTCTGCGTAGAAAATCAGTACATTAAGAAAGAATGCTCTACTACTAACAATAGGGTTTGCCAGTGTAAAGAAGGCTATTTTTGGCAAGCTGACTTTTGCATCAAGCACACGGAGTGTCCATATGGATACGGAGTCCAGCAGAATGGTATTTTAGACATTTTTTTAGCGTTATGTTTTTCTGTTTCTAAATTACGTTTGTGAACTTTTTTTTTTTTTTTAAATGTGTCTATAGGTACCTTACAGGGTGATACAAAATGTGAGAGGTGTGCGCGTGGCACCTTTTCTGCGGTCACATCCTCCACATCACCATGTGTAAAACAGACCGACTGCAAATCGTTGGATCTTCATGTGGTACTGAGGGGAACCGGCTGGCATGATAACATATGCTCAACATGCGAAAATCTCTAGAATGATGGTAAATTGTCTAATTGTTCATCGATTACTCTGATTCCAAGTCATACATAATTCATATCGTAAAAAGTACCTGATCTGACCCTTAAAATTTATTTTTGTTGGTGACCATTAGGTTGATTCAGTAGTCTGGTTCATTCAATGCTATTAAATCTTTTTTTACATGAATTAATTTCTTTAGATGTTACCACATGAAGCACATTTAATCTAAAACACGTTAAAAATGAATCTTAATTACCATATATATTTATTATAAATGTTTTCACATGCCGGTATTCTGACCTTTAGAGGACAGTACAGAGTTACCCACCTTGGTCAATTACTAAACACAAAGTACAATAGAAATATCAAGTATTCCAGAGAGTTGTGTAGTAAGAACACACAAAAGTATCTTTTCCACTGCATGGCAAATACTTTTACAAGCATTCTTAACTAATTTGCTTGGTGTTACACAAAAAATAACAACATACATTTTTATAATTTATTTTTGGTTGAATTATTTAAATAGCTGTTTTAAGCTTATGTATATAGTACAGCAAAATGTCTGAACATGAAGACTCTGTCTGAAGTCACTGTCTGTTTCTTTGTTGTTGTTGTTGTTGTTGTTGTTTTTGTTTTTTTGTCTAGGTGGTTTATCTATACTGAAAAAGTTCCTGCCAATTTTTTTTTTCTCATGAAAAAATACGCCAGTCCAAATTGTACAGATTTGTGAGACATCGTCTTGGCCAAAAGCTGCAAGGGAGACATTCCGTCTATTCAAACCGATCACTCTTACTTCTTCCCATTTCAGAGTGGATTAGAGGTGCTAGTATAGACCAGGTCAAAAAATTACCAATGCAACTCAGAGATAGCAACATCCACAACAGTGCAGACAAGCTCTCAAAAATATTCAAGAAGTTAGAGGCTTCATACAGTAATTGTAATAAAGCAAAACATTGAGCTTATAAATGATTTTTGATTGATTGATATGATATATATATATATATATATTTTTTTTTTTTAATGTGTGTGTTTGTGGGCGAAGAGGAGAGAGGATGGGCAGAATTCCCGCCTAAAAGCGACTAAACAGAGATTTTGTTGATGTGCATTGTGTTGCTTGTGAATGTACATGAATGTATAGCTCTGTACTTTTTTCTCTTGATGTGATGAACAAGCATGATATTATGTTTGGGGGATGAAAGAAGCATTAATCTCTTTTGAACCATAAATAAACTACTTGTTTGAATGAGTTGTGCTTTCATATTTAAAAAAAAAAAAAAAAAAAAGCTCAGAACACAGAATAGGCTTCATCTCCACATCTGTCCACACTGTCTGAAAATGCAGCATTAATAATTCCGTTCTTCAGCAGATGTGACAGAGCGAAAGAGTCACTATAAATGCCATGGTTCATTTTGGGAGTTCCACCAGAGTGTGGCTTGAATTATCTTCTAGTGGTTCAGAGTACCACATTTCACTTATCTTTCGCCATGCTAAACAAGTGTAGAAACCATTAGAGGGAGTTCAAGCAGCCAGCTTACCACAAATGAAAGCAAGAATGTTTCAGAGTATTTTAACGGGAAGTCACATGGACAACTGGTAGGTATTATGAGGCTTTGGTCACTAAGCCATTAAAAAGTGCCCTTTGGTGACACATCAGACTTGTTCCTCTTCCCTTTTTTTGTATGTCTGCCTGTCTTTCTCTGTCTGTGTAACTGAGCGTAACATTTTTTTTAAACCACCAGGGGAACTCCATGTTTAGTTTCCACCATTCCTTTGTGTGCTCTTTTTTTTTTTTTTTTTTTTTTTTGGCCTGAGGCCTATACTAAAATTAAAAACTAAGGAAGTAGTGAAAGCCATATTTTCACAGCAGGATTTTCCGCTAGAAACAGGCCTCAGTTGCAGTTACATGTGGACCAGCCATCTGCCGAGGTTCTTTCAGGTGTAGTCTTGTTGTCACTTGGTTCTTCAGACTTTATGATTGCAACAGACACTTTTGACTAATAATAATTAATTACACTATACTTACTATAACTATTGGAGCATTTGTCTATTTCACATACAATTGTGAGGTATTTCATATAATGGATATTGAAATGTAGTGCAAAAGATAAAATAATAGCTGAATTAAAAAAAAAAAAAAAAAAAAAATTATTTAAAAATAGTCATATGCTTGATTCATAATACTGTGCGCCATACCTGCATGATCACGACCGTTCTGCAAGGTGTATATATTGTAAAATTTTGACAGTAAGCACATTTAAAACTGACCTGACCAGCTCTGCTACTGCAAGTATCCAAATGATGACTGAATGTCAGCATTTGAACATATTTAGTACCTAGTATTATTATAAAATTTAGTACTATTTATTATTATTATTAGTAGAAGTAGTAGTAGTAGTAGTAGGTACACTGTAGTAGTAGTAGTAGATTTTTAGGTTAATACTGCCATCTAGTGGTCCATGAAAAATGCTCAAGATATAATTTTGGGGCGCGATACAAATAAGGGAATCACACAAAAGGCATTGTCTTGTTACTGTGTTACTGCACAAGAAGTAATAATCTCCTTAAATTTTAAAAACAAAGCCTAAAAGCTTGAAGAAGACTAAAGGGGCAAACAAATGCCAATTTTGCTTTATGTCCCTCTGAGAATTGAAAAAAAAAAGTAAGAAAGCAAGCAAGAAAGAAAGAAAGAAAGAAAGAATAAGTGAGTATGGGTAATTCTTAAGTAATGTTAAATGATACAATCTCAAACTACTCATGGCTGCTTGGACTCATCTTTTTAAAAAATGTTATTGTGCAGTGGTTAACAGGGCACAGGGCCTCACCAATGGGCAAATCACGGCCTTAGAATTAAGGTTCTATCTGCATTTGGAGCAGTTTTGGGATATTAAGCTTATTAATTAATATTAAGATATTAAGTTTTTTGCATTCCATGTAGTAAAATTATATGGGGAACAGGTCTCTTTCATACATGCAAATGACAGAGACCCTAAATGTATTCTAAAAGTACAATATCAAAATCCTCACAAATTTGTAAATGGGCATTTTGGGAACAGGTCAAATGCAGATAGAACCTTCTAATTCTAAAAAGACATCTTCCACTTGGAATTATAAGGATCTTCTGCAAAACAATAATTTAAGTAACAATTTTCAAGAAATACAAACAGTTTACTTGTAATTTGTTTTAAAGGGGTCATTGGATGCCCAAGTTGATATAATTAATGAAAAGTCTATAATATACTTTGGTTAAAAATTCTCAAAGAACTTCTATGATCCTGCTTTGTTTCCTGACACACGAGTTCACGGATTACCCTTTTTGGATTGTTTGCCTGTTTGGACTGATGTTAAGGTTTGGACCCAGAGCCTGTTTTATCACGATTGTCTTTTGGATTGCCCCTTGGATTGTTGACCGATCGGACTGCTAACTGTTACCGACCCTCTGCCTGTTTACGTGTATTTGTCTGCTGCCGCTATCCTCAATAAACTTCTGCACATGGATTCTAATGCTGCCTCTGCGTCCTCATTACAGAATACTTCGCCTCCCCTGAATCCAGCGGAAGTTACCAACCTGCAAGCAGCGTTCGCTTACCAAAGCGAACTGTTAAAGAGCTACCAGGAGCAACTCACGAAACTGCAATTGGTCAACGAACACTTGATGCATTACATCCGATCTCTTCCGCCTCCCATGCCACCAACGGTAAGCTTCGCACTTCCTAATAAATTTGATGGAACTGCCGAGCAATGCAAGGGGTTTATTCGTCAAGTGATGCTGTATTTAGACCATCAAGGGGATAAATTTGATTCGGAAGCTGATAGAGCTATCAACTGGGCCTCGGCGGTGTGGGATTCTGATTCACAACTCAAGAGCTCTGTGGACTACTTTCTTCAACAGATCCGTGAGGTGTTTCAATATCCCGCAGGGGGCAGGGATATTTCAACTCAACTCATCAATATCACTCAAGGCAACCGCACCGCTGCTGAATACGCCGTCGAATTTAGAACGCTGGCTGCACAAAGTGGGTGGAATGAAATTGCTCTAAAAGCTATATTCTACAACAGTCTCAATGCCGAACTCCAAACAGAGCTCGCCTGTCGCAGGGAGGACTCATCTTTCTCGGAACTGGTCACCATTGCTATAAGAATCGACAACCTCATGAGACAAACTCTCAAGCGCAAGATCAACAAGGTCAGTCCACGCAACTCATCAGTCACTGCATCATCAGCCACGCATTCACAAGATGAACCCATGCAGCTAAATGTTTCCCTGATTACGGAAGAGGAACGGGCGAGACGCCGAGAGAATCATCTGTGCTTTTACTGAGGTGAAACAGGCCATCGCAGTTTAGGATGCCCACACAAAACCAAGACCTACTCCGGGGTAAATATTCAACATTTCTCTTTGCTCAGCAACAAAGCTCTTACCTTACCTGTTTCTCTCAAGACTGATACTCTGTCTCTTGAATAAACAGCGATGATTGACTTGGATTAAAGGAACACTCCACTTTTTTTGAAAATAGGTTAATTTTCCAACTCCCCTAGAGTTATACAGATGTGTTTTACCATTTTTGAATCCATTCAGCCGATTGCCGGGTCTGGCGGTAGCACTTTTAACATAGCTTAGCATAAATCATTGAATCCGATTAGACCATTAGCAACTCACTATAAAATGACTAAAGAGTTTCGATATTTTTCCTATTTAAAACTTGACTCTTCTCTAGTTGCATCATGTACTAAGACTGGCAGAAAAAGAAAAGTTGCGATTTTATAGGCTGATATAGCTAGGAACTATACTCTTATTCCGGCGTAATAATCAAGGAATTTTGCTGCCGTACCATGGGTGCAGTAGGCGCAATGATATTACGCAGCGCCTGAACCTGACCGGCACTAAGTTTGTATAGATGCAGAGTGTCAGCTGGCAGGGCTGTGACGCGGTCGTCCATTGCCACCGGCAATACTGCACGTGACGTCACACAATCTATAACAAGCATAAAATACAGTTTCTTTAACAATTTCTCTGCCGTGGCCGCTTTTAGTGTCCCCGCCGGCAGCAGCAGCAGTGAGCGCAAGTGCCTTCGCAGCTACTGGAAGAGATCCGCGTTCAAACGCACACAGTAGGCTAAAGCTTGCAAAGCTCCGGGAAAACTAATTACGGAAAACTAAATACGGATTTTATAATGAAAGAGTTTTTGTTTTCAATTTTAATTTTTTAGTTTTAAAGTAGTAAAGTACTAATTTAAAGCGTTCTATAGATATATTTATCCTGACTGTTAGGCAAGTATTCGCTGAGTTTCGTTTCATTTTTGTGCTGCGCTCCTGTTCAACACCGAGACTTCAGAAAGCGCATCTTGTGTGTTTTCTTTATTTTTACAAATGCACAACATTTTGTTGATAATGTGAGTGCACGCAAATAAAATTAGACCCTTTACAGTTTCAGAAGATATATTACGCTTACCTTTATGAGTAAATATTATGGCGTATTTATGGCGTATTTAATTTTTTTTGGCGCCTCCATGTCCTGCAAAGCGCATTTAGCTTCCACTCTCCAACAAACCATTGTATGCGCAAAATAGCGTGCATTTCTCTAAGTTAAACGTTTAAAATAACACTGTGATATGCTTGAAGATTTTATTTTAGGCAAGCCGTGATGATTTGAGAACGCAAAATTGATCAAACATAGGCTGTGATCAACTCACTGCCTGCCTCTGGCCGCTTGGTCGTTAAAGCAAAAACCTTAATTTAACAAACAAAAAATGTTCCAAACATATTTCTAAATTAACTTTAGAAAAAACCGAAAAGAAATATAACTACGTTCCTATTAAAAACAAAACTGAGCTAATTTAATGAATGCAACAGTGCAATGGGAAAGAGAGAGAAAAGACTCGTGACGGTAATTTTGTTGAGCCGTCGGACAAGGGTTGGGCGAGGTTGTTACGAACTTATGAAACAAATTGTTCTTATTTAGCCTGCTTTCTTATTTAACTGTATAATTTCTTTGATATATATATATATATATATATATATATATATATATATATATATATATATATATATATATATATAGTGTTTTGTAGGCTGAAATAAACACGCAAATTTGTTAATAATTTTTGAGCCTCATTTTTTATGTTTCAAAAAATAATAATAATAATAAATAAATAATTATATATATATATATATATATGGTAATCTCAACACCGCGCCTCCGACAATAGTTGGTCCATTACCACCGGGGTGGAAAAAATCTGCCACCGTCACAGCCCTAGCAGCCGGCAGAGTTGACGGCTGCGTAATATCATTGCGCCTGCTGCACCCATGGTACAGCAGCAAAATTCCTTGATTATTACGCCGGAATGAAAGTATAGTTCCTAGCCATATCGGCCTATAAAATCTAAAATCACAACTTTTCATTTTCTGCCAGTCTTAGTACACGATGCAACTAGAGAAGAGTCAAGTTTTAAATAGGAAAAATATCGAAACTCTTTAGTCATTTTACAGTGACATGCTAATGGTCTAATCAGATTCAATGATTTATGCTAAGCTATGCTAAAAGTGCTACCGGCAGACCCGGCGATCGGCTGAATGGATTCAAAAACGGTAAAACACATCTGTATAACTCTAGGGGAGTTGGACAAAGAGCCTATTTCAAAAAAAAGGGGAGTGTTCCTTTAACTAAGCATTTTATGCATTGAGGCTCTAACTAAATTTCACATGCATAAAACTTCTAACACATCAAGAAGTGTATTTCTGCATTGCAAATAACATTCCTTTCATGCATATGAAATATTTTTAATGTGGCTCAGCTTTATTCAGGAAACTGCATAACTAACGTTTTCTGACTGAGAAAAGTCGTTCCCCTTCGGGAACTCGAGCTGCGTCGCAAAACGCTTTGGGAACACCTTCAGCGTAACCACGCTCTGAAATATTTGTGTAATCAGTCCTATAGAGAAGCAAGACGTCACAGTCGGGGTGACGTAGAGACATCTCATGTGGTACATCTCTGCCTGGAGATGCTGGCCTTGTTTCATTTTCTGAAACACTTCTCCCGGATCTAATGCGTTCTCGACACCTGCCATCTAGGACGTCTGAGGGCAGGCCCCTCTGGGGAAGAGCGGTGTACACCTCATCTTTCGGCGCCCGTCTCTCCTCAGTGCCCTCGGGAGATCAATCTGTTAACCCTGCCACCTCGGTGCTTCAGGGCACAGCGGTCTCCTGCGAGCGCATCTCGCAGCATTCACCCGGGAAGTAGCGGTGCTGGGAGGCTTGCCACCTCTAAGGAGGTCTCTAGAGCAGCTAGATCGGCTGTTCCCTGCCGGGCATCCATTTCAGGCCATCGAGCTAGCCGCTCTAGTACACCAGAGGTCAGTCTTAAGAGACTGATTCCCTTAGTAGACCATCTGGCAGCATCTGCCTAACGTGTCTCAATGGGTCCTGCACTCTGTAGAGGAGGCTACAGAATCTAGTTTGGTTTTCCTGCTTCCATTTTACGGGGTCACTTCCACTTGGAGGCTCCTGAGCAGGCTCTGATTATGGAACAAGAAGTACAGTCCCTTGAGATAGGAGGTCATCCAGGTGGTACCTCCTATTCATGGGAAGTCCAGGTTCTACAGCCGTTACTTCACTGTTCCGAAGAAGGATGAGCAGGCGACTTGTCAAAGCCTGGGGGAGACTCCACCCGAAAGGGTGGCACTCATTGGAGGAAGTTTGACCAGTCTTAAGTGGATTTGCTGCAACTCAGAAGACTTCACACTATCCCCTCCGGCCTCTCTGACTCACCCAGTTCCTCTTGGACTGGTTGCTTTGGTACAGACCTCGCCGAGGCTTTGTCTGTACATTCTTCCCCCAGTCGCTCTGCTCCTGGGGAAAAGAGCCCTCTCTAGACAGTGCTGCCCCCCTGCGAGGGTTCCAAGTGTAAAACAGCCCACTCTGTGTGGTCTAGGTAACCTCCGCTCCCCCTTCTGGTGGCCTTCCAGGCAGCTGGTTATCTGAGGATACCTATGTGTTAGCTTGGGATCACTCCCCTTTTTTAGGGTTTTAAGTAGTGGTTGCCCTGAGCTTTGCCTTGACAGTGCTATCTCCCCTCTGGGTCATGAGTAGGTAGCCCACTCTCTGTGGTCTGGGCTTTGCAGAAGGTTTACCGATAAGTAGTTTCCTTCTTCAATGTTGGAAGTCCCTGTGGTACGCTTTGGGGGCAAAGTGTATTACTTGGGTTCTTCCCCTTGGCCTTGCACTCTCACCCCACTCTTTTCACATTCTATGCAGTACTGCTGTTGTTCGCTCGATCAGAGCGATTGGTGGTCCAGCATTGAGATGCTGTTCTTGCCTACATGAAAGTATTGGGGTTGTGACTGTTCACTGAGCCTTTCCTCACCGCAGTCAAGAGAGTCAATAAGGCCAACTGGGCGCTAATAGGGTTGGGTGTTGTTGGGCTTCCTCTCGCTAAGAGATTCATCTTGCTGAAGCCTCCACTCTTGAGAGCTCCGTCTTGTGGCAGTATTATATCTGTAGGCCTCTTCTCTGAAGCCTCATGATCTGCCTCTGGCGTTGAGTGTTTCTAGGTCTCCTCTCGCTTAGAGGGTCGGTATGCTGAGACCTCCACTCTTAAGAGTTCCCCTAGTGTAGTTAGGCTTCCTCTCGTTTTTGAGAGTCATTCTGCTGAAGCCTCCACTCTGCTTGGCGTCCCAGCCAGGGAGCAGACTGCCTGTCAGGTGTCTGGGGCAAAACTCCACCTTACATGGTGGCACTCTTTCGAGGAAGTCTGGCCAGTCTTAAATGGTTTTGTTGCGACTCAGGAGATTTCGCACTATCCCCTCTGGCCTCTCTGACTCACCCAGCTCCTTCTGGACTGGTTGCTTTTGTACAGACCTCTGGGAGGTTTCTTCTGTACATTCTTCCCCCGATCGCTCTGCTCCAGGGAGTTCTTAGCCTTCGGTTTCCCAACTGAGGTTGCGAAACCTCCACTCCAAGAGCTCCCTCAGTGAGGAAACTGCACATTTTGAAGTGACCTTTCACTTTTTGGTGTGGCTATCACCAGTTCGACTCAGTCCACTGCCCAGTTGGTTCAGTGCTGAAGATCCGGCAAAACAGGTTGCCATAGGGTTGACCCACTCCACCTTAAAGAATGTGGTGGCTATAACTGGGAAGATACCCTCCCCTTGCAGGTTTCCTCCGCAGTGCCTGACTGATACGATTTAGCGTTCCTTTTGGGACCGGCCGTGGCTAGAGGATTTGTCCTCATGAGACTTCTCGACACTAGTTGTCTTCCTTCTGTCCATCTCTTCTCTAAAGAGTTAGCGACTTCTTCAGGCCCTTCTGTGGCCCTTTCTTTCTGTCTTGTGCCTGGTGGCCAAGCTTTTTTCTGCTACCCCATTCCAGGGTATGTGCCTACTCCCTCCATGCCACGGCCCATCGTACCTCAGGTCTCTGCCTCTCCGGCCAGTAGAAGCTTAGTGTTTGTGTCCAAGCTTTCTTTTCATAAGCTGAGATGCATAAAACCGCTATTAGTGATCCTAGAAGGCCTTAACTAAGTGTTTTATGCATTCAGGCTCTAACTAAATTTCACATGCATAAAACTTCTAACAAATCAAGCAGTCTATTTCTGCATTGCAAATAACATTCCTTACATGCATATGAAATATTTTTAATGTGGCTCAGCTTTATTCATAAAAACTGCATAACGTTTTCTGACTGAGAAAAGTCGTTTTAGAGCATTTCTGAGCAAGCCTTCTTTTCATAACCTGAGATGCATAAAAACGCTATTAGTGATCCTAGAAGGCCTTAACTAAGCGTTTTATGCATTGAGGCTCTAATTAAATTTCACGTGCATAAAACTTCTAACACGTCAATAAGTGTATTTCTGCATTGCAAATAACATTCCTTTCATGCATATGAAATATTTTTAATGTGGCTCAGCTTTATTCATGAAACTGCATAACTAACGTTTTCTGACTGAGAAAAGTTGTTTTAGAGCATTTCTGAGCAAGCTTTCTTTTCATAAACTGAGATGCATAAAAACGCTATTAGTGATCCTAGAATGCCTTAACTAAACATTTTATGCATTGAGGCTCTAACTAAATTTTCTGACTGAGAAAAGTTGTTTTAGATATTTCTGAGCAAGCCTTCTTTTCATAAACTGAGATGCATAAAAACGCTATTAGTGATCCTAGAAGGCCTTAACTAAGTGTTTTATGCATTGAGGCTCTAAATAAATTTAACATGCATAAAACTTCTAACACATCAAGAAGTGTATTCCTGCATTGCAAATAACTTTCCTGACTGAGAAAAGTTGTTTTAGAGCATTTCTGAGCAAGCTTTCTTTTCATAAGCTGAGATGCACAAAAACGCTCTTAGTGATCCTAGAAGGCCTTAACTAAGCATTTTATGCATTCAGGCTCTAACTAAATTTCACATGCATAAAACTTCTAACACATCAAGAAGTGTATACCTGCATTGCAAATAACATTCCTTTCATACATATGAAATATTTTGGTAACACTTTCTATGAAGCCCCTATTTATAATACATTATAATGGTATTTCTAAGGCATTATAATGAATGCATAATGCATTATAAAAAAACCTTATAATATGTTATATCATCTCATGAATAATCATAGCAACAATTATAATACATTATAATACTTGAGTATTTGAGGTTATAACTTTTAAGATGATGATTATTTATAACACACAATGAACAGCATATAAAATCTACCTAATTTATAATGGACTATATCATATTACATTTATTTTTTACATTTATATTACGTTTTATTTTGATCGTCTCCCTAGTCTACTGACAATAAGCAATTTTCCAAATACATGTCAACCAACACTCCTTAGAACAGTGGTTCCCAACCACGTTCCTGGAGGCCCCCCCTTAGAGTATTAGCAGACTTAGGTTAAGGTTAGGCTAGGTAGCAGGTTCACGTACTTGCAAAGTTACTTATAATCAGTTTGTCTTTCGGGGAACCATCAAAATACAGTGTTAGCATATATTAGGACACTACTAATAATAATTATTGCTAGCTGACATGCAGTACCATCAAAATAATCAAACTGATAATACAAATGTGTCATATTACACATTCATCTAATCTGATACCTGATCTTATGGCTCTTTGAGAAATATTATTTTTATTATTATTATTATTATTATTATTACTTATAAGTGGTCTTTGTATGCTTTAAGTAAAGTGACATGCGTAACATGGCAAGATATGAGATTTATAATGCGTTATAACTATGAGGAGGTAATCATATTCTTAAAACCTATAACCACAAATAAGTAAAAAATTATAATACATTAAAACTGTTCTTATGAATGCTCATGAGATAATACAACATACTATAAGGTTTTTTATAATGCATTATGCATGCATTATAATACCTTAAGAATCCCCTTATAATGTATTATAAATACGGGCTTCATAGAAAGTGTTACCATATTTTTAATGTGCCTCAGCTTTATTCAGGAAACTGCATAACTAATGTTTTCTGGCTGAGAAAAGTCGTTTTAGAGCATTTCTGAGCAAGCCTTCTCTTCATAAGCTGAGATGCATAAAACCGCTATTAGTGATCCTAGAAGGGCTTAACTAAGCGTTTTATGCATTCAGGCTCTAACTAAATTCCACATGCATAAAACTTCTAACAAATCAAGCAGTCTATTTCTGCATTGCAAATAACATTCCTTTCATGCATATGAAATTTTTTTTAATGTGGCTCAGCTTCATTCATAAAAACTGCATAACGTTTTCTGACTGAGAAAATTCATTTTAGAGCATTTCTGAGCAAGCTTTCTTTTCATAAACTGAGATGCATAAAACCGCTATTAGTGATCCTAGAAGGCCTTAACTAAGCGTTTTATGCATTGAGGATCTAATTAAATTTCACATGCCTAAAACTTCTAACACATCAAGAAGTGTATTCCTGCATTGCAAATGACATTCCTTTCATCCATATGAAATATTTTTAATATGGCTCAGCTTTATTCATTAAACTGCATAACTGACGTTTACTGACTGAGAAAAGTTGTTTTAGAACATTTCTGAGCAAGCCTTCTTTTCATAAGCTGAGATGCATAAAACCGCTATTATTAACCGCTAGAAGGCCTTAACTAAGCATTTTATGTATTCAGGCTCTAACTAAATTTTCTGACTGAGAAAAGTCGTTTTAGAGCATTTCTGAGCAAGCTTTATTTTCATGAGCTGAGATGCATTGAACTGCTATTAGTGCTCTAATAAGGCCTTAACTAAGTGTTTTATGCATTGAGGCTCTAACTAAATTTCACATGCATAAAACTTCTAACACATCAAGAAGTGTATTCCTGCATTGCAAATGACATTCCTTTCATGCATATGAAATATTTTTAATGTGGCTCAGCTTTATTCAGCAAACTGCATAACTAACGTTTTTTGACTGAGATAAGTCGTTTTAGAGCATTTCTGAGCAAGCCTTCTTTTCATAAGCTGAGATGCATAAAACCGCTATTAGTGATCCTAGAAGACCTTAACTAAGCGTTTTATGCATTGAGGATCTAATTAAATTTCACATGCATAAAACTTCTAACACATCAAGAAGTGTATTTCTGCATTGCAAATAACATTTCTTTCATGCATATGAAAATTTTTTAATTTGGCTCAACTTTTTTCATGAAACTGCATAACTAACGATTTCTAACTAAGAAAAGTTGTTTTAGAGCATTTCTGAGCGAGCCTTCTTTTCATAAGGCGAGATGCATAAAACCGCTATTAGTGATCCTAGAAGGGCTTAACTAAGCGTTTTATGCATCCAGGCTCTGACTAAATTTCACCTGCATAAAACGTACTCGGTTACTGTCGTAACCTCGGTTCCCTGAGATACGGGAACGAGCACTGCGTCGCTTAGACGCTATGGGAAAAAGTCCTTTTTTCTCCTTGACTGAACCCTTTTTTATAAACGCAGTGAAACTGCACGGCCATTGGATCGTGCAGAGAAACGAATGATCCAATGACTCGGCAGCGGTGCTGCACGAGCCTATGGCGAAAATGCCCGCCGAAGCCCGCCAGAAGGGGCGGGGCCAATGGCTATATAAGCGGCCGCTTCGCCATAGGAACCTAGGTTACTTCGACTGAAGTGACGACTAGGTCGTGCAGCGACATGGCATGGCCCGTAACGCAGTACTCGTTCCCGTATCTCAGGGAACCGAGGTTACGACAGTAACCGAGTACGTTCCCTATCGATACTACACTCGTACTGCGTCGCTTAGACGCTATGGGAACCGATCCATACACGCCATGCCATGGAGAGAACGGCCGAACCCGTACTTAGGCCCAGCGGGGCCCATCTATGACGAGTAGGACAAGGCATGGCCTAGGTCGTCCTCCTGTGATTTACTCATGCAGAAAGGATTCCCGCCTGTAAGGCGGGGATGTCTAGGCTGTAGAACCTAGTGAATGTGGACGGCGAGGCCCAGCCGGCTGCCGCACAAATTTCTGCCATGGATACACCGCTAGACCACGCCCAAGAGGAGGCCACGCCTCTAGTTGAGTGGGCACGCACTCCGATGGGACATTCCAGACCCAAGGAGGAATAGGCTAGCGTAATAGCCTCAACTATCCATCTAGAGAGTCTTTGCTTTGTGACCGGTTGTCCCTTATGGCGGCCACCAAAGCAGACAAAGAGCTGATCCGACTGTCTAAAAGAGGCGGATCGCTCGATGTACATTCTCAATGCCCTGACTGGACAGAGCAGACTCAACTCCTGATCACCTTCTGAGGAAGGGAGAGCAGAGAGCGTAACAACCTGTGCCCTAAACGGAGTAGAGGGCACCTTAAGCACGTACCCATGTCTTGGTTTCAGGATGACCTTAGAGTCGCCTGGTCCAAACTCAAGACAGGAGGGGCTTATAGAGAGTGCTTGCAGATCTCCTATACGCTTGACTGACACTAAGGCTAGCAGTAAGGCGGTCTTAAGTGTCAGGGGTTTAAGGTCTGCATCTGACAACGGTTCAAAGGGGGGACTCTTCAGTGCCCTCAAAACCGTAGATAGGTCCCAAGTAGGGATAGTGTGGGGACGAGAAGGATTTATCCTCCTAGACCCCTTCAAAAATCGGACAACCAAGTTGTTCCTGCCAATCGACTGGTCTGCTATCGGGGCGTGAAAAGCCGCTATAGCAGCCACATAGACCTTGAGTGTGGAAGGGGAGCGACCCTTGTCCAACAGTTCTTGAAGGAAAGACAATATCACAGATATGTCGCAGGAGGCTGGATTTTTGCCACGGGTAGAACACCAGGTGGAAAAAACAGACCACTTAAGAGCATAGAGGCGTCTAGTAGACGGAGCTCTAGCTTGGGAGATTGTGTTCAGAACTCCTTCTTGGAGATTCTCAGACTCCCGTCCAAACACCAGAGGTGTAAGGCCCACAGACTGGGCTGGGGGTGCCATATGGTCCCGTTTGCCTGAGAGAGGAGGTCCCGCCTCAGGGGGATCGGCCAAGGGGCTGCATAAAGCAGCTGGCACAGTTCTGAAAACCACAGCTGGGTCCTCCAAAGAGGGGCCACCAGGAGGAGCTTGTGATGTTGTTCCCTGACTCGCTTGAGTACCTGAGGAATCAAGGACGTCGGGGGAAAAGCATACAGGAGGAGGTTGGGCCAATCGTGGGCCAACGCATCTCTGTCCTTCGAAAATCATATTGGGCAATGAGAGTTGTCTTTTGAGGCGAAGAGGTCGACCTCTGCCTTGCCAAAGACCTCCCAGACTTTCTGAACCGTCTGCGGGTGAAGCGTCCACTCTCCCGAGGGGACATTGCTTCGTGATAGCAAATCTGCACCTTGGTTCAGTCTGCCCGGTAAGTGAACCGCTCTCAACGAAGCCAGGTTGAGCTGAGCCCATTCCAGAAGGCCCTTCACCAGGGTGAAGAGGTGTCTGGAGGAGAGTCCCCCCTGACGATTTATGTAGGACACCACAGTCATGCTGTCCGAGCGGATCAGTACATGGTGTCCCTTCAGGTCTGGCAGGAAGGCGCAAAGGGCTTGACATACTGCTAGCATTTCCAGGCAGTTGATGTGGAAGCCTTCTTCTGCTTTCGACCACAGGCCGAAAGCTGGGTTGCCATCGCACAGCGCCCCCCAACCCTTGTTGGAGGCATCTGTCGTGACTACCTTCCTTCTGCAAACCGACCCCAAGGGCACGCCCCTCTCGAACCATTGTGGGCCTTTCCAGGGGACCAGGGCTTCCACACAGGTCTGGTCCACCCTGACAAGCAAACGTCCGTGACGCCATGCATGAGGTGGAACCCGTGGTTTCAACCAACGCTGAAGGGGCCGCATACGCAGCAGGCCCAGTTCTAGTACTGGGGATGCGGAAGCCATAAGGCCTAGCATCCTTTGAAACCTCTTGAGGGGGTAGAGGGCTCCGGCCCTGAATGAGCCCGCTAGTTGTCGTATTGCCAGAGCTCGCTCTGGCACGACCATAGCTCTCAACTGAGTCGAATTGAAAATTGCTCCCAGAAACGAGATTTGTCGGCTGGGGTGCAACGCGCTCTTGGACAGATTGACCCTGAGTCCTAGGCACTCTAAGTGGCTGAGGAGAAGGGCTCTGTGAGATAACAGCTCCGCCTCTGACTGGGCCAGAACGAGCCAGTCGTCGAGGTAGTTGAGGATGCGGATTCCCTTCTGTCTCAGAGGGAGAAGAGCCGCGTCCATGCACTTTGTAAACGTGCGGGGAGCCAGGGACAAGCCGAAGGGAAGGACCGTGTATTGATAAGCCACACCCTTGAAGGCGAATCTCAAGAATCGTCTGTGATGGGGGGCTATCTGGATGTGAAAGTACGCGTCTTTCAGATCCAATGAAAGGAACCAGTCCCCTGGGCGAACGTGCGAGAGGATCTGCTTCAAGGTTAACATTTTGAACGGCCGTTTCATGAGGGCCCGATTCAAATGTCTTAAATCGAGGATGGGTCGTAGACCCCCATCCTTCTTGGGGACGAGGAAGTAACGGCTGTAGAGCCCCGACTCGCTCTGGGCTGGGTGGACTACCTCTATGGCGCCCTTTTCCAGCAATATCAACACCTCCGAGCGTAGGACGTGCGCGTCCCTGCTCTTTACCACGGTGGGGACCACGCCGCTGAAGCGCGGGGGCCTTCGAGCGAACTGGAGTGAGTAGCCTCTTGTTATTATCCCCATTACCCAATCTGACACTCCAGGGATAGCCTGCCAGGCCTCTGCCCGAGTGGCCAGGGGTACAATTGGCTCGGGTAGCTGACCATCGTGATGGCACGAGACACCCTTTATGATTTGAAGAGGAAATTTGCTTTCTTTTTGAGAATGTTTGTGTTTTATTTTGTTCGCTATCACAGCGACTGGTTGTGTGGGCGCAAGAAAAATGGACCCAGTATTTACAACAGGTTTTACAGAAAACACATCGACCTCGGCACCCGGCATTGAGCGGAGTGCTTGGAGGTTCAACAGAGGCCTTTTGGTGGGTGGTCTGGCTAGTGTGAGACTTAGCCCCCTCCTCTTCTTTCCGCCTGGATCAGGACGACGGCGGAGGCGCCGGATCCAACGCCAGCTTGGGACGTGGTCCCTGACGCTTGGGGAAGGGGTAGCGTCTAGCGGAGCAAGAACGTTGTCTCGGCTCGGCTTTGGCTGGCTGAGCTGCGGCGGCGGCGGCAGAGGGCGCGGTCGACGCAGGTCTCACCGGCTGCTGAGGCGGTGTAGGCTTGGGGCGCCCGGAAGCAGCCCTGGAGCTTGAGCGCTTTGGCAGGAAGTGTCGCATAGCTTGGGACGTCTTCTGAGCCGCATAAAATCGCTCAGCGAATCCTTCCACAGATGGCCCGAACAGGCCTGTGGGGGAAATAGGAGCATCGAGGAAGGAGACCTTATCCGCGTCCTTGATCTCCGTCAGCGTGAGCCATAGGTGGCGCTCGAGCACGACCAAGCTGGCCATGGATCTGCCAATTGCCTGGGCCGTGGCTTTAGTAGCGCGCAGAGCCAGGACCGTGGCGCTTCGCAACTCCGTCAGAGTGGTGGGGTCCAGGGCAGACCTGTCTGACTGTGCGAGAAGCTTGGCTTGGAACACCTGGAGAATCGCCATGGAGTGTAGCGCTGAGGCAGCCTGTCCGGCCGACGTGTAGGCGCGTCCGGCGAGGGCCGAAGTTGTTCTACACGGCTTGGACGGATGGGAAGCTTTAGTCTTCCAGCCGATGGCAGTGGGCGGACAGAGGTGAGCGGCCACTGACTCATCCAGGGGAGGCAGCTTCTCGTATCCCTTGTCTTCAGCGCCGTCGACAGAAGTGAGGGCGGAGGAAGACGAGGTGCGCAGACGTGCTGAGTAGGGAGCGCGCCAAGATCTGGTTAGTTCCTCGTGAACCTCAGGGAGGAACGGAGAAGCCCGCTGGCGAGGGGCCTGGCGGCGCCCCGGCAGGAACCACTCATCGAGGAGGCTGCGTGGGGGCTCCTCTGGAGGAGACCACTCCAATCCCAGCTCGTCCACAGCCCTAGTCAGAACGCGGAAGAGCTCGGCGTCCATGCCAGTTTTGGTCCTGGGATCGCTGGTATCGGTAGACGGCAGGGGGGCGGGGTCATTGACAGAGCCCGACAGCTCCTCAGCGTCCGATGCAGCCAGTGACATGCTGTCCAGCATGTCGTCTTCACTCCCGCCGAAGGAGACCAGGTCACTCGCAGCCGCAGAGGGACACAGATCCAGGCGGGTGAAGAGAACGGGGGAACCCTTTCTCTGTGGAGAAGGTGAGGCACGCGGGGGCTGAGCCGACGTGAGCTCACCTAACTCCAAGCGCTGAGATCCTCTACCCCGCTGTTTCTTCTTCACAGGCTCCTGTGAAGGAGAAAACGGGAGGGCACGAGGGGCGGAGTCGCGTTCTGAAAAGAACGCTATCCGCGAGCGCAGAAAGGAGAGACTCATATCCCCGCAATAGGGACATTCCGTCTCTTTGAGTGCCGCCTCCGCATGGGGAAGTCCCAAGCAGGAGACGTACTCGCCGTGATTGTCAGCAGCATGCAAGGGAGCCTTGCATGCACGACAAAAAAACAACAACGGCGCGCCATTTGAAACAACACCTATTTGCTCTTTTAGCGGAACGAAATTGCCGGATGGCGGCAGGGGAGGATGCGTTGCAGCCGGCGTCAACCGAGCGGCGAGTCAGCTGCAGAATCACTCCGCTGCAGGTGCTTGTCAACGGCGAGGGCTTCTTTCTTGCAAGCGCGAAGAGTCGTCGCTGAAGGAGAAGAAATCTGGGTTCCTATGGCGAAGCGGCCGCTTATATAGCCATTGGCCCCGCCCCTTCTGGCGGGCTTCGGCGGGCATTTTCGCCATAGGCTCGTGCAGCACCGCTGCCGAGTCATTGGTTCGTTCGTTTCTAAGCTGAGATGCATAAAACCGCTATTAGTGATTCTAGAAGGCCTTAACTAAGCGTTTTATGCATTGAGGCTTTAAATAAATTCCACATGCATAAAACTTCTACCACATCAAGCAGTGTATTTCTGCATTGCAAATAACATTCCTTTCATGCATATGAAATATTTTTAATGTGGCTCAGCTTTATTCATAAAAACTGCATAACGTTTTCTGACTGAGAAAATTAGTTTTAGAGGATTTCTGAGCAAGCTTTCTTTTCATAAACTGAGATGCATAAAAACGCTATTAGTGATCCTAGAAGGCCTTAACTAAGCGTTTTATGCATTGAGGCTCTAACTAAATTTCACGTTCATAAAACTTCTACCACATCAAGAAGTGTATTCCTGCATTGCAAATAACATTCCTTTCATGCATATGAAATTTTTTTAATGTGGCTCAGCTTTATTCATGAAACAGCATAACTAACGTTTTCTGACTGAGATAAGTCGTTTTTAAGTCGTTTTAGAGCATTTCTGAGAAAGCCTTCTTTTCATAAGTTGAGATGCATAAAACCGCTATTAGTGATCCTAGAAGGCCTTAACAAAGCGTTTTATGCATTGAGGATCTAATTACATTTCACATGCCTAAAACTTCTACCACATCAAGAAGTGTATTCCTGCATTGCCAATGACATTCCTTTCATCCATATGAAATATTTTTAATATGGCTCAGCTTTATTCATTAAACTGCATAACTGACGTTTACTGACTGAGAAAAGTTGTTTTAGAGCATTTCCGAGCAAGCCTTCTTTTCATAAGCTGAGATGCATAAAACCGCTATTATTAACCGCTTAGAAGGCCTTAACTAAGCGTTTTATGCATTGAGGCTCTAATTAAATTTCACATGCATAAAACTTCTAACACATCAAGAAGTGTATTTCTGCATTGCAAATAACATTCCTTTCATGCATATGAAATATTTTTAATGTGGCTCAGCTTTATTCATGAAACTGCATAACTAACCCCAGCTGGCATTTTATCGTGTAGTCAGCGTTGAATCAACATCAGGTGTCAGTGTTGGATAACTGTTGGATTTTGTTTAGATTTTGCAAATCGAATCAACGTTGAAATAGCAACGTCATTCCAACGTCACGTTTGTCAACATAGGTGAATTTGCCAACATTGAATCAATATTGATTTTAGTTTAGATTTTGCAAATCCAATCAATGTTAAAATTTCAACGTCACTAAAGTCCTGCTTTTCAACAGTTTATTGATCAGCATTGTTTGGATGTTGGAACGTTATTTTTCTACTGATATCCCTAGTGAAAAAAAATATGCTAAGTATACTTGCAGCCAGACTAATTGTCAGCATACTTCAAGTGTGTTACTGATTAGTTAACTTGAAGTGTGCTATTTTGGAACAACTAATTTTGTGCTAAGTATATTTTAGTTGTAATTAAATTGTAGTAAAGCATAACTGTAAGTGTATTTAGTGTACTTGTATGTGCTAAATTGGAACAAATTCAAGTATACTTAGTATACTTTAAGTCAGTATATGCTGTGTAAGCTAATTGCATGCTTGATTAGTGATATTAAAGTGTACTTTGTTTGTATTACAAGTATATTACAAATTAATTAAGGGTGTCTTCAAAATATACAAGAAACACACCATAAATATATTATTTTTGAGTAAAAATATGCAATTTTTTTCCCCAATGCTGAATGCACACGTTGTCAGGGTCATTAAAACAGTGTGAGTGAAATTCAATTTTTGGCCATGCAATAGTGTTTACTTGGCTGTACTTGTGACATCACAAACTAGTAGCTGAACTTCCTGTCCCGTACACTGTAAATCCTAATAAGTTCAGCTTACTTAAAAAAAAAGTTTGGAAACAGATTGCCTTATTTTGTTAAAGCAAACTCAAAGGTAAAACTAAAGTTAATTTAATAATCAGTTTAAAGTAAAGAAAGCAAACTCTTACAGAGTAAATTATCTAATAAATATCAAGTTAGATTAATGTCATTTCTAGTTAACATACTCCAGGACATTTACTAATCTTACTTAAGATTTAATAGTAAGATTACTTTATTAATTCTATTAACTAATAGTGTTATTTTGTGTTGTGCAAACATCTTAAATGCTGTTATTCTCAACATGGATTTAATCTGCCATTTTAAGCTATGGGAACTTAAAACATTTTGTGCAATCGGTTTCCACATTTTCTTGAAGTAAACTGAACGTATTTTTATTCGTTCAACCAGCATGAAATGAACTTACCACAAGTTTGAAATTCTCAACAGTTTATTTTTGTAAAAAACTTTAAGAATATCACAATAATAAAAATTAGCTTTTAAAACATCTGTGTTCTTATAATACTCTTTACAGACTTCTTGACTAAACAACACTTTGTTGTCATAACATTATCTGGACCCACTGGAACACTGTTAAACAATAGAGCATTTTCAGAATGGCATGCAAACAGAACAGCAAAAATAAAATACAGGCCTTTCAAACCCATCCATGACAATTCTTCCCTCCATGATTGCCTTTATTGCATCCACAATGAGGGCATGTCCTCTGGTAGAACTGTGAGCAGGTCTACAACTGCTTGACTGAAGTCTGCATCCACATCCTAAGTAGAGAAATAAAATAGGTACAGTGTAAATTTCTCCATTTCAATACTGGAAATGTTCTAAAAGCATACATTGACAAGGAACTTTTAATGCTTTTCATTTATAAGCAAATTGATTCATATTGATGACCAGAGTGAGTGTACAATGATCTGTGCAAACATCAAGCACAAGGAAATGTAATTAAGCTTTAAATTATGATCACCAAAGAAAGATGACGAGATTTATAGTGTGATAGTGACATTTCACAATACATGATTTCAATCAGAGCAAAAGTGTAAATTATCATTTGTGTCAACTATTACTGCATGCCTTGTCTTGGAAGTCTTGGAATATTACACACAAGTTCCATGGACTACATTTTTTGTACATTGTTTTCAACATTATAGATTTACAGAACTTTTTTTTTTTTTTTTTTTTTTTTTTTTTTTTTTTTACAACATGCTAAGAATGCTAAGAGCATTTTCTCTCTTGTTATGGAGTGATGGATCACACCCATCATTTACATGATTTTATCTTAAAGGGTTTGTTCACCCAAAAATTAAAATTAGCCCATGATTTACTCGCCCTCAAGGCATCCTAGGTGTGTATGACTTCATTCTTTCAGACCAATCCAATCAGAGTAACATTAAAAAAATGTCCTGGCTCTTCCACGCTTTCCATGGCAATGGGCAGGTGTTTCTGTTCAACAGTTCAAAAGGAGTGCAAGAAAGCGCATCCATCCATAATAAAATATGCCTCAGACATGAATAAAGGCCTTCTGTAGTGGATCGATGCATTTTTTTAAAGAAAAATATACACATTTAAAACGTTATAAACACTTTTCTCTCACTTCCACTAACTGTCATATGTGCAAGCCTTTCCAGGTGGATGTTGTAGGACGTTTGTGTGCATGCGCTGGTGTAAATATGCTAGTCGAAATGTAAGTTTCGACTAGCAAAGAAAAGTTTGTTTACAGGAGCAAAGGAAGCAAAGTTTCCTTACTTTAGCAAAAGAAAACCAGTTTGCTCTTGGTTTATATTGAAATCCTCCGACATTCTTCTTTATGGATCTTTGTTTTGAACTTCTAATTCGTTACTGGTGTTTCATTTCGCTCTGTCCTGTGCTTCCATGTTTGTTACTAATCACCGGCGCATACGCACACGCACATCCTACATCAGCTGCCCGGGATGGCTTCTGCCTATGACAGTTAGCGGAACTGAGAGAAAAGTGTATGGTTTTAAATATGGACATTTTTCGTACAAAATCATATATTCGCTACAGAAGGCCTGTATTCACCTCTCGGAGCTGTGTGAGGCATGTTTTATTATGGATGGATGCATTTTACTGCACTTAATTAAACTGTTGAACAGAAACAGCCACCCACTGACATTATAAAGCTTGGAAGAGCCAGGATATTTTTTAATATAACTCTGATTGTATTGGTCTGAAAGAAGAAAGTCATACAATAGGGCTGTACAATAAATTGCATGCGATTGTCATGCACATCTTGTCAGTAAAGACGGTTATGTGATTAGTAGTAAATCTCCATCACGTGCATTCAGATAGAGCGAAATTTAATACACAGAGCCTTAGTTCGCTGACGAGCTACACAATATCATGTTCATACTCGCAGATGAATCGCATTCGATTATGAACACGATATTGCGTAGCTTGTCAGTGAACTAAGGCTCTGTGTATTAAATTCCGCTCCATCTGAATGCATGTGATGGAGATTTACTTCTAATCACAGAACCATCTTTACTGTCGAGATGCGCATGACAATCACATGTGATTTATTGTGCAGCCCTAATATACACCTAGGATCCCTTGAGAGTGAGTAAATCATGGGCTAATTTCCATTTTTGTGTGAACTAGGCTCTTTATTTCAAGAAGTTTATTTCAAAGTGTGTAAAGTCTGTAATGATGTTTGTGATCACTCAACACAATTTCGCGAAGTTAAAGCATTTACACCAATTTCAGTAATAAACTGTTTCACAAAAGACAAATATAGCATCTACTGCAAAACTAAAAAAAAAATAATACACAGAACCTTTGGCAATTTCTCATAACCTGAACTATATTCATATTGAATAAAACAAAATGATGAGAGCAGAAAATCCAGTAATACTTACGAAACACATCCTGTAAAATTCCTCTGGGTCATTCTCCAGGATTACTGAAAGGCCCTGAAGTACTGCAGTGGAAACATCAGATGACTATGAAAAAACAGAGACAGGCTGAGGATAACAATCATAAGCAAATCATGATTTAAAGATGACAACTACAGCCAACATGATAAAGAGATACCTTTTAATTAACTTGATGTGAAATTTAAAATCCTTTTTTCTAGAAAATGTCAAAAGTGCAGAGTCTGTGTCCAGTGCTGCGCAGAACTCAGATCCGAGATATGCGACTGAATCCTGCAAAGATCTAAGAACAAACATTGAGTGGCTATTAACATTTTGAAGGACACAATCCATAAACACACTTTTTGAAAAGGAATAGGGTTTTGAAAATTTTGGAAAAGGAAAAAAAAACAGGTTTTGATGAGGAAAATAAATCTTTCAGTGAAAAGTCATCAAGGGTATTAAATACACATTTGTATTAAATTTACAGTCTTTGAAAGGACACTGACATTTATTGTTACTTGTCAAACGAGTATGCAAACTGAATAAAATCTGACACATCATCTGGCTCAGTTAAAGAAAAAGTTCACTCAAAAATAAAAATTAGCTATTAATTTACTCACCCTTACGCCACCCAAGATGTTCATGAGTATTTTTCTTCAGCAGAACAGCAAAGAAGATTTTTAGCTAAATATGTGGCCTTTGGTGATTGATACAATTTAAGTCAGAGACTGTCCATTTTTGGAGGGAAAAAACATATCAAGGAGCACAAAATTAATACCGGTTGCTCCTGATGATATATTGAGGTTTTATCAAGCAAGATGATCGATCTGTGGAAGAAAATGAAATAAATGCTTTTAAACACAAATAGTAAACACAAATGTAAAGAATGTCTGTTATGTCACAAACATAGCACTTGTAACAAACATAAACTAAAGCATCTGAACTTACATTTCCACTGCACAGCAGTCATCAACTGGTATTCTAAAATAATAAAAAAGTGTTATCCATTAATCAAAAATCAGTGAACACTGAAAAAACAAAACCAAATGTATAGAGTGTTTTTTTTCTTATGTGATGTAAATGGAAAGATCGTTAACTTACATTTAAATAAGTTTCAATGTTATATATACTCTGCTTGAGGAGGTAGGGGTGATGGGTCTGCTAAAGACTCGTTGACAATCTCAGAATGCGTGTTGTTTGTTACTGCCTGCACATTACCGTAATTATCATACTAAGCACGCATACTATTTTCGTCGCAACCAGGTATTTCTAACAAATAATTCTACGGCTTGACTACAGTTTAGCACTCATAGTTGCTTTCAAAATCGCCGTGTCAAGTTAAAAAGAGTTATTTTAAAAGAACCCGTTTGAAGATGTAGTGTTCTTTTCCATCCGTTTGTACACTGACCGGATTGCGCGCTCTTTAGCTCTCTCATGGTTTGAAGTGTTTTGTTTACTTCTCACTGAATTTTGAATTCTGCAAAACGTCACATGAAACAACCGTCGTTCAAATTACTCCTATTCTCGTAACTTATCACTAGCACGAATGGATAACATAGTAATTAATAGACAACCAGCAGCTAATTTTACAGATATGAAGCGGACATTAAGTTAACTGGTTTGAACAGAAATCGCTTCAAATAATGTGCAGGGTCAACCGTGTTTGAGTTCTTTGAATGGGCTAAGATGTTCCACAAAACAGCATGCAACAAAGTGCATAAAATCTAACCATCATAAGGACTAACAAGCAAAAAAACAGAAAATGAGACTTAAATTAAAAGCTTTTACCTTGATTTTACCGAAATAGATCCTCTGCAAACACGTTGAATCCTCAGCCGTTGTGCTTCTGCGACGTGGGGGAGGGGCAATTGTCGCCCAGGGCGCATGCGTAACAGCATGTCTTGGACATTTTGAGTAATTTTACTTAAATTTCATTAGTTATGGGAAATATCTGTTCTAATATTTCAGCAACAATGAAAAAAATTTAGTAAACTCAACATTTTGGTTAAAATAGAGTAAACTTACTAGTGTTTTTACAGCAAGGAATACTATTTGTTTTTTTTTTTTCTTGTGTTCGTATGGTGTGCTGTTGGTATAAAATTATAAATGCATTGATGTACATGGACCTCTCTGTGACATTGTATAAATTTATTAAAATACTTAAATCACAATTACAAGAGTAGCCTTTTGTATGCATACACTTCATTTAATAATGTTTTAAATGGGCTTGCATTTATGCATTTATCATATGTTTCATTACTTTCTGTTGCAAGCATGAAGTACACTTAAAAATTACTCCAAAATTTAACTTAAAGCATACTAACAAGTTATTTAATAATGTACTTTAAAAGTATACTTTCAATGCATTGTTACATTTCAGCACACAGTTAAAAATAATACTAAAATATATTTAAATAAAGCGCAAATAAATACACTTTTAAAAACAAACAAAACTACATTTCAAGTATATTTTTAGAAAATATATTTTTTAGAAAATATACTAAATTACAATTATTTTAAAGTGTGTTAAAAGTTGTATTGTGAAAATAGGTAAAAGCATGGTGGTAATACACTTTTTATATATTTAAAGTTAGTACAATTTTTGGTTAGTATATTTGCAATGTACTATTGAAACAGGAAATATATTACAAATACAATAAAGTATACTTTTTTTTCACTAGGGATATTTCAACAAAATGTTTAAAAGTCATGGTTATAAAAATAATGTTGATTTGACGTACAACTAAAACATTTATTTTTATTTCTATGTTGAATCCGTAGTGAGTTAACAACACCATTTCAACCATTTGGTATTCAACGTTGTTTTGACGTTGAATGAATGTTTTTTCATAAACTGACATTATTTCAACCACATTTAAACATTTAAGGCTGGTCGAATGCCAGCTGGGACGTTTTCTGAATGAGAAAAGTCGTTTTAGAGCATTTCTGAACAAGATTTCTTTTCATAAACTGAGATGCATAAAAACGCTATTAGTGATCCTAGAAGGCCTTAACTAAGCGTTTTATACATTGAGGCTCTAATTAAATTTCACGTGCATAAAACTTCTACCACATCAAGAAGTGTATTCCTGCATTGCAAATGACATTCCTTTCATGCATATGAAAAAATTTTAATGTGGCTCAGCTTTATTTATGAAAATGCATAACTAACGTTTTCTGACTGAGATAAGTCGTTTTTAAGTCGTTTTAGAGCATTTCTGAGCAAGCTTTCTTTTCATAAACTGAGATCCATAAAACCGCTATTAGTGATCCTAGAATGCCTTAAATTTCACATGCATAAAATTTCTAACACATCAAGAAGTGTAATTCTGCATTGCAAATAACGTTCCTTTCATGCATATGAAAAAAATTTTAATGTGGCTCAGCTTTATTCATGAAACTGCATAACTAACGATTTCTGACTGAGAAAAGTCGTTTTAGAGCATTTCTGAGCAAGCCTTTTTTTCATAAGCCAAGATGCATAAAACCGCTATTAGTGATCCTAGAAGGCCTTAACTAAGCGTTTTATGCCTTCAGGCTCTGACTAAATTTCACATGCATAAAACTTCTAACACATTAAGAAGTGTATTTCTGCATTGCAAATAACATTTCTTTTATGCATATGAAAATTTTTTAATGTGGCTCAGCTTTATTCATGAAACTGCATAACTGACGTTTTCTGACTGACAAAAGTCGTTTTAGAGCATTTCTGAGCAAGCCTTCTTTTTATAAGCTGAGATGCATAAAAACGCTATTAGTGATCCTAGAAGGCCTTAACTAAGCATTTTATGCATTCAGGCTCTAACTAAATTTTCTGACTGAGAAAAGTCGTTTTAGAGCATTTCTGAGCAAGCTTTCTTTTCATAAACTGAGATGCATAAAACCGCTATTATTGATCCTATAAGGCCTTAACTAAGCGTTTTATGCATTGAGGCTCTAATTAAATTTCACATGCATAAAACTTCTAGCACATCAAGAAGTGTATTCCTGCTTTGCAAATAACATTCCCTTAATGCATAGGAAATATTTTTAATGTGGCTCAGCTTTATTCATGAAACTGCATAACCAACGTTTTCTGACTGAGATAAGCAATGCCGGCCTGTATGTTTGTGGGGCCCTAGGCAAGATAATGAAAGTAGGCCCCATAGAAATTTGACGAGTGAAGAGAAAGCACATAAAATGACTATTTCAATATTTAAGCGTGAATGTGTATTAATTGTAACACATTCAACAAACATATGTAAAGAAAGAAGCATTTAAACAAATAAAATAAAACATAGGAGTGCAAGTGAGATTGAGTAAATAGATACACATGAAACACAAATAAATAAAACATAAATTAAGTATACACAAAACAAAACAAAATAAACAGAGCATAAACAAAATAAACATAGGCTTTAATATTCATAAATGATAAGAAATGCAGGCTATTCTGCTTGTTTTTAAGGATTGATTGATGATCACATGAAAAAACTAATAACAATCTGTAATTATTTAATGTAACATGCTAAATGTGGCTTAATTTTTCCTTGTATGACAAGTCTGTCTGTGATCATGGGAATCATTGCATGTAAAAAAAAAAAAAAAAAAAACTACTAAAAAGTACTACAGCAATAAATATTATGTATATAACAGTCAAAAAATTCCTTTTTTCCAGCTCCGGAAAGATATTGTTTGGGTTACATTTTTACCACAACTTCACTTTAATCTCTCTATCGTTGTTTTATTTCAAATAATTAAAGAATAGAAGAACACTGAGTTTGTTGTGCCGGTTTGCAGGGCTGCACAATTTGACCAAAATGTTGTTTTTATCAATATGACTAATTCTGATTATTGTTATTACTAAATAAAAACATTAAACAAAACAATAATTATTGTTAATGATTATCAATATATTTGACAGAAAACTACAGCATGACCTGTTAACGTGCAGGAGGCCTGACTATAAATGTTAAGAAAGGTATAAGAATTTATACACTGGAGGAAAAAAACAACTTAGAGAGAAGTATTATTATTCCTATTTTTACCCAAAACAAGGTGTTAATATGTAATACATGTAATATAATGTTTCGTTCATACAGGAAATCCCTAATATGGACAAAGGTATACGCTTTTGCGTAGCTGAATAAAACTCAGATAGAGACGTTTTAACTCATGAAACATGGAGACATATCTGTGCGATTGCGACTAAATGGTTTATCTCTGTTCTTTGAGCCATATCGGGCATTTTTATACGAATAAACTATAGATGCAATGCAATGCTAATCAATAGCTTTTATCCCTTTATAAAATACTGTATAAAATAATGATTTTGTCTCATTCTGTCATTTGCAGAA
>CM070022.1:33641492-33653936 GCA_036247105.1 Cirrhinus mrigala
AGAAGAAAATATGAGGGACGTTGTGTCAAAAATGATTTATGACCTATGATTTATGACACCGTGTGACGTCGTGTTCCTGTTTCCCTGCTGTTTATGACACCCTAGGTGTCCAACAGACGCCTCTGACCTCCTGTTTCCTGATGTTTATCACGCCCATGTGTTGATCTGAGATTTCTGACCTCCTGTTCCTGTTTCCTGATGACACCTGTTTATGGCAGCGTCCATTTTGTGATCAGGAGATGTTTCAGCCATTTTGTTTTACCGTGTGTTATGGTGATCTCGGATGTGTTGGTCCGCCAAGCACTCTAGGTGTTTCATACCTTTGAATAAGAACAAGCAATGAATGAGACGAGAGAGGTTGCGTTCTTTTGTTTTGCGATGAACGGCTCTTCCAAACAGTTGTCCCTATAGCCATCAATGGGTGCTCAATAGATTAAAATGGCAAACGATTATCCAAGTCAGCAGCTATCTAATCCATCCATGCTTTTGAAAAAAGTGTTATGCCCGGGCATGTTCTTTGCAGCCCTTCTGTGTTGCAGTATATTTTGTACTTATGAAGGTAAATGAAGAAAACAACAGACGGGTTTATAAAAAAATCAAACAAGAGTTAATAAAGAAAGTTCTAAGAGAACTTACATGAGATCCATGCAGGAAGTCGTCTATCTGTGAATGAAGTTGTTCCCAGACTTGCTTGCTTAGCCCCCCTGCCTGTGGGGTTTGTTGTTGTGTATTTGGCTTGCAATGTGTTACCCTGACTGGAATTATCAAACATTTTAAAACATGTCTAAAATCATTCTTTCATCTTGGTCATCTGTCTCCTTCCTGACATTCGGGGTCTGTGTTTATGTCAGCACCTCACCGTGGTCTGATCTTTAGGCTATATGTTAATGTCTCGTACCTTCTGAGCAAGAAGGTGTCTGGGCATCTACCTTCCAGGGGAATATGGTCATCTTAACGTGTCTATGTTAACGCTTCACTCTTTGTGTCACAGGATTATACTTTAGACAATGGATGATGAGTTTCTTGAGGGGATTAGACGAAAAAAAAAAAAAGAGTTTTAAGTTTAAGTCTTGCTAAAACATTTGTATGTGTGCATCCTGACACAGCTCTGTAGGAGCAGTACAATCTGATCTACAGGCTAATGTTAAAAACTTAGGACAAACTGAGGAGGAGGGCCGAGAGTGTATTGGTTGGTAAAATGGGATCAAGGGTAGTTTTTATTTATTTTATTTATTTTTATTTTTATTATTTATTAAAGTTTTTTCACATGCAGTAGAAACACTGTGATGACTGTGTTTTCCAAAAATGTATTTACATATTTTCTAAAAACACAATTTTAAGAAAAAGCTGTGAAATATTTAAAAACAAAAATGGATCAATCTTGTCTGTGTAAAACAAAATCATATGATAGTTATCAGAATCTATGTTGCTGTTTTAAAAAGGTAGAGTTTGTTACTGATACAAGTTTAGTAAGAAAAGAAAAAGAGCGGTGCATCTTACGCTGATCTAAAACCAAAATGTATCAGACACCCTTGATTAACAACAGCATACGACAGTTGTCAAAATTTGTACAATTTTACAAAGGTAGATTTTTTTTACTGATACAAATTAGAACAGAAAAGAAATCTATAAAAGTCTCTTACAAAGTGGCCGCGATAGGTCCTCCCTCACTGCTGACAAAACATCTAAATAAAGTTAGGTCTGCTGTGGTAAACCACACCCACCCGCCCTAACACTTTCATCCCTAACACTTCCCTAACACTGATAGATGAATGACCTTATGTCACAATTTTGGATTTTAAATAAAGCATTTTACAATTTGATGACAATAAATTGATGACATTGCTTAACTAATGAAAACCTCCTCCCTACTTTTAACATTAGAGCAGAGTTTATTTATTTATTTATTTATGTTATTGTTTTTTTTGTTTTTTTTTTACTTGAAATATAACAGAAATATAAGCATTCTTCTGTGTCCAGATCAATATTACAGGAAAATGTTTCTTTATTTTAGTTATATACACTATATAAATTCAATTCAAATACACGCATGTACGTAGTTAAATATCAGGATGAAAGGGATTCAGTATGTCAAAGAATGTGCACTGAACCTTTTTACAACACACAGCTGGATTTACAGACCTTTTAAAAATAAAAACATTTAGCATCACAGTGAATATATCTACAAGATGATGAAAAGCAGTATGATTAAACAATGATATAACATTTGTCTTTACAAATACATTTTGTAGATTTTTAGATCTTTCACAACTAAAACCATGATGAGAATTAGAAGTAGTCAGATGACCCTCTGATGACAGCAAGGCACTTACAGAGATTTGTCTTTGTGAATTAGACCTAAATTAGGCTGAAACTTTGTTGTCATGAGGTTTGCAACAAAAGTACGTCTTAAACAAGATATGGAAAATGTCTCACTTTACAACAATATTTACAACAGAGTAGACTTTCTTTCTTACTTTAAAATAGTATCATTGACCATGCTTTTTAAATGCTGCATATTTATTTTCTAAACTACTGTGTTTTATTTTATTGAAATAAAAACAACTGGGTCTATATAGGTTTATTTTACTAAGATTTGATCAAACAGTTGATAGAAGAGATAATCAAATAATCGATAAGTCCAACTTATCACCCACCACCTGATGTGTCTGGTGGTTTGTGATGACATGAATATCTCACTGATGCAGATTTGTTAAGAGGTTAATATGTAAAGTTTAGTATTACTGTTAAAAATAGTTTAAAATGTGGCCTTTTTTAGCTTTCATGTGGGATGTTTGGTTTTCTGAGTCCCGAGACAAATTAAAATAGAATGTATGAAACACTTTTCTTTTAAGATATTTGTAATGACAGACTAAAAAAACTTTAAATTGATTGTAACAACTGAGGTTATGCATTTTTCTTGAATATGTATACGGTAACCAGCGAGTTCATGAAACATTATTGTATAAACACATAACCTTGTAAATTCACCATGATTCTATTATCCTATTAGTCAATAAAAAAAGACTTTAATTTATATACAATATCTGACTCTCTCATCAAAACACAAATTTTCTTTTGACCCTAATAAACTGGTAATGAATTCTATGGTAAATAGCTGTACTAAAACATTTTGTGAGTATTTTTGCAAGCCAACAGATTTGATCACAATATTTTGTAACATTTTTCATGTACCCCTAGATTTAGTCATATTATTCACATTTTTCCGTTCGCAAATACTCCACTTTGTGAATTGTCATCATAATAGGAATAAATTAAAATTAAGAAACTTAGTAACAGTCTTTCTGTTTAAGTTATTTCTTTTACCACAACTTCTCAAACCATCAACACGAAAATTAAGTCTTGCTGTTTTACCCTTAAAACGATTACAACTGAAGCAGATCAAACTATCGCACTGAAAGCAGCACATTCATTTAAGTTTGAGCGTGTTAAAGTTTCCACGCTCTTGTAAAGAGTATTTTTATTACTCCACTAGATTTAGTCATCCTGTTCAGACAGCAGTTGACGCAATTCACATTTTGTTTGTTAGGATGTATTTGTTTTCAGACTTCGTAAGTTCATGTTAATTCTTGCATGGGGGGGGGGGGGGGGAAGAGCATGAGCAGCACATACCTATTCATTTAAGAAAATTATTAAACATTTGACTGAACTTTTTCAACACAATGACAATAAACTTTGAAGAAAGTTATCAGTTACTATCACCATCTTCTTTGACTTAAATAAAGCAACATCTCTGGTGCACGTAAGCATCTACAATGTGTGTATGTTAGGTGGAGGGTTTTTCCATATTTGTTAGATGTAATGCAGATACATTTGAGAACTATGATGTTCCATACTTTTTTAAAGGTTATAGAAAAATTCCAACATAATCTTTACATGGGAGTTTTCTTTGTGCAAAACGAATTGGCTAAAAATCATTGAATTACGAAAAGCAAAAGTGTGTATGGCATTTGGCAAAGAGAATTTTAGCTATAATGAGCACATAAGGCAGAAATCCTCTCTTCTGCACTAATGTGATTTTTAAATACTATTTTTCCACTAGAGATAATGAATGAGTCTGTTTGCATTTTGTTTTTGTATAGTTTTCAGGTGATGAGTTCTTTCTGATTGTGGTCAAACATGCAGCGCATGTTCATTTGAATTTATAACAACTACAGCATAAAAAATAAAAGGATAGTCCTTCTAGATGAGAGTGTTTAAAACTAAAAGTGTGATAGCCTTTTTGGTTGTCTTTTCCAACCTGTCTATGATCATTTCTACCTGTGTCACAAAACACATAATAGCCCCTACCTCAACTTAAAAATGATTCTTACCATTGTTCTGTTATGACTGTTACACTTAATACAAACCCATCTATAAACTTACAGTTAGACATTAAATGTCAAGGATGTCACAGACACTGTTTCCTTTGTTTGTGTCTCTAAAGATTACTCCAGTAAATAAATCACAAATGACATGCAGTAAATTCATTTAAAGCGCCATGTTTTTGACCATTTTAGACAGCCTGCACCAACACAAGACGTTTTAGGTATTAGGTCAGAAGGCTTGATCTGGGAAACACACATGGCTGCAACTGCCTGTTGTCATGATTTTCTTCATAATTGATCTACATTTATTAAAACAATGTGGCAAGAAGTTACTGTCCTCAACAGCACAACCCTGAAATGTAACACGTCTTAAATTTTCTAAATATCTAAACATGTATTTAGCTTAAATATTAGTTGTTAAGCATTTACAATGTTGTCAAGCCTAATTTTTATATATTAAAAACATTTCATATTTAGTTTAGCATTTTGAATTTTTATAACATATATTTCACCAAACCTAAAGGACTGGAAAATAGGTTTGGCATCAGTTCACATTTCAGCTGTTTGCCAGAAAATGCAAGTAAACTGAGATTTTACTTGCACAGTTACATTAGAGTTTTGGATTATGCTGAAAATTTGTTTGTTACTGTTCCACATGTTTAACACCTCATTACTCCACTGTGAAAACATGTACTGTATAAATCACAAAGTTTTTCATTGTAGTAGGCTCTGAAACCGGACCAAGCAAAAATTAGCTTAAGCCTTATTTGTAGCAGTATAAAAATGGTTGTTGTTGTTGTTTTTCTTTCTATGATTTGTTTCTACGATTTTTGTGTGTGTGTGAGTGTCTGTTTTCCATGTTCTTTGTCAGGAAAAGCCATGCTGCTTTTGCATTTTGCAAACAGCATTGCTGTAATGTTAGTGAGCTCTTGGTCTTCTCAGTTTCTTTTTGTTCATTTACATCAGTATTCCTTAAATTTGTATAATTTAATGAAGTATTTAACAGGGTTTTTTTTTTTGGCTAATGTACGTGAGTATAGAATGCAGCACATGGTTCTTGGAAAATATTTTATCTTAAAACATCCATGTAGCACTTGGAATCAAGATTTTTTTCTTTTAAAAAGTAATACACAATAAATTTGATCATGACCTCAGTCCCTGTATTTTTTCATCGATCACCTTATGTACAGAATCACAACAAAAGAAAAACATTTTACAAAAGACATTTTGTGAATGCATGAAAGAGATGTGAATGCGTGTTCTTGGCTGATTTGTACATTATTCAATCAAAAAGCGTTGCAAAACAAATACAGTAAAAACACATCTTTCTATTAGAAGTCGTCATTAATCGCAAGTGAAAACAAAATACAGTGCAAATTTTTTGCAAGAAAAACTTGCAGTAATTTAGGAGATAACAAGCTCACAGAATGTGTTAAAGCATGTGATGTTTTGAAGGTGTCACATCCTTGATCGTTTGACACCTTCAGGCCCTACCTACATTCACAATTTAGTATTTAAATAAGGTTTAGGGGACGCATAGTTATACACAGAAGGCGTTCTACATTCTTCTGTTACAACGGATCCCACTGGTCTAAACACTCCTGAAACATCTTCAAGAGTCATATGTGTAACACCGACAAGAAGTTCTTCTGAAGCGGGAGAAGATCTTACTTATCAGCACTGGGAAAGACAGGTGAATAGTCTGACAAAGTTTCTCCAGGAAGATGAACATTCTGTGAAACAAGATTTCCTACTGTCTGATGATTGTGTGGGAAGCTTTGTGTTTGACAAAGTAATGCAGACTGTGAAACTCTATGTTTTGGAATCTTACGAAGAATATACATCCGAATGTGACTATCTGCTTTTGACTGCCATAGACTGGGTATACTTCTACAATCAAATTTGGAGAGAATTCAGTTTTGGTGGAAAAATGTGGTACTTTATCCAGTGGGATGGCGCGACACCAGGTATGCGGCACCGTGCAACAAAGTCACCAGATCACATATCCATATCATCCTGTTGGAACAAAATGCATCATGACCAGAATTATCTCATGCTGGTAAATAAATGTCGGGAGGAATCTGAAACAAACTTTTTGTCTCAAAGCAGCGACGAGTTTGACTCCGAGTATAATCGTGATTGGCCTATTCCAGAGGACAACCCCTTCAAATGCTGCAAAACAAGTCTATATTTTGAGCAGAGTGATGTGCCTGTGTTACACACCATTTTCTCAACAATAGACAAGCTGTTTAACCTGAATTGAATTTATTTTAAACATTGCTGAATGTTGTGTAAGTGTTTAATCCTGATGATGTGCATCAATATGTTTTAAATAGGGTCATGTGTTACAGCAAACTTCTATGGTAAATACACTATTGCACAATTATATTGCACAATTACATTGCGTTCCTTGCTGTATGTTTAATTGTTTAATAAACAGCTGTCAGATTAAATTTTTCCTTGCCTCTGAGACTCTCTTATTCAAATTGTATCATATGTTTAAAAGGTGTAAGCATATTTTGAAAAACATTAAAAATATTGTTGATGTATAGTGTTGAATGTATTATGTTCATCACATTTGTATTTATTGAAATATTTTAATATGGAATTGTCACTAAAAGTATTTAACTGTACTTAGCATCTTGACATTATCTTTGGTATAAAAGTTAAAAGTAAAACCATCATAAAAATTAATGATTTTTTTTTTTTTTTTTTTTTTTTGATCCTCTAATCAATAACCAAAATATCATAATTGGCTTGAGTGAAACTTATTTTGGGCATGACCAATGTTTATGGCTTCTAATGACAACCCCTTACACCCCACTACAGGGGGTGAGGGCGGGCCTGATATTTAAAACCAACAGCGGCTGTCCTCATAAACTCAGCAGTAATCGTGAGCAGTTTAACTAATCTGGAGCTGTGAACAATCCCAGGTTTGACAACGCGGACAACGACGCTATTGCGACATCTTGTTGATCAAATCTACGGGGAGCGATAGAATCGGCTTCAGCAATCAAATTTGACTGACCCGAAGCCCGCTGCAATTTTTCTATTAATAACGCTTCTGTGTATCTGAACCATAAACTGGAAATTGAAAGTGTTAATGCACAAGGCCTGGATCGTCGTGGATTAAAACACGCAATCCATCAAACAATTTTCAGCATAATCCAAAACTCTAATGTAACTGTGCAAGTAAAATCTCAGTTTACTTGCATTTTCTGGCAAACAGCTGAAATGTGAACTGATGCCAAACCTATTTTCCAGTCCTTTAGGTTTGGTGAAATATATGTTATAAAAATTCAAAATGCTAAACTAAATATGAAATGTTTTTAATATATAAAAATTAGGCTTGACAACATTGTAAATGCTTAACAACTAATATTTAAGCTAAATACATGTTTAGATATTTAGAAAATTTAAGACGTGTTACATTTCAGGGTTGTGCTGTTGAGGACAGTAACTTCTTGCCACATTGTTTTAATAAATGTAGATCAATTATGAAGAAAATCATGACAACAGGCAGTTGCAGCCATGTGTGTTTCCCAGATCAAGCCTTCTGACCTAATACCTAAAACGTCTTGTGTTGGTGCAGGCTGTCTAAAATGGTCAAAAACATGGCGCTTTAAATGAATTTACTGCATGTCATTTGTGATTTATTTACTGGAGTAATCTTTAGAGACACAAACAAAGGAAACAGTGTCTGTGACATCCTTGACATTTAATGTCTAACTGTAAGTTTATAGATGGGTTTGTATTAAGTGTAACAGTCATAACAGAACAATGGTAAGAATCATTTTTAAGTTGAGGTAGGGGCTATTATGTGTTTTGTGACACAGGTAGAAATGATCATAGACAGGTTGGAAAAGACAACCAAAAAGGCTATCACACTTTTAGTTTTAAACACTCTCATCTAGAAGGACTATCCTTTTATTTTTTATGCTGTAGTTGTTATAAATTCAAATGAACATGCGCTGCATGTTTGACCACAATCAGAAAGAACTCATCACCTGAAAACTATACAAAAACAAAATGCAAACAGACTCATTCATTATCTCTAGTGGAAAAATAGTATTTAAAAATCACATTAGTGCAGAAGAGAGGATTTCTGCCTTATGTGCTCATTATAGCTAAAATTCTCTTTGCCAAATGCCATACACACTTTTGCTTTTCGTAATTCAATGATTTTTAGCCAATTCGTTTTGCACAAAGAAAACTCCCATGTAAAGATTATGTTGGAATTTTTCTATAACCTTTAAAAAAGTATGGAACATCATAGTTCTCAAATGTATCTGCATTACATCTAACAAATATGGAAAACCCTCCACCTAACATACACACATTGTAGATGCTTACGTGCACCAGAGATGTTGCTTTATTTAAGTCAAAGAAGATGGTGATAGTAACTGATAACTTTCTTCAAAGTTTATTGTCATTGTGTTGAAAAAGTTCAGTCAAATGTTTAATAATTTTCTTAAATGAATAGGTATGTGCTGCTCATGCTCTTCCCCCCCCCCCCCCCCCATGCAAGAATTAACATGAACTTACGAAGTCTGAAAACAAATACATCCTAACAAACAAAATGTGAATTGCGTCAACTGCTGTCTGAACAGGATGACTAAATCTAGTGGAGTAATAAAAATACTCTTTACAAGAGCGTGGAAACTTTAACACGCTCAAACTTAAATGAATGTGCTGCTTTCAGTGCGATAGTTTGATCTGCTTCAGTTGTAATCGTTTTAAGGGTAAAACAGCAAGACTTAATTTTCGTGTTGATGGTTTGAGAAGTTGTGGTAAAAGAAATAACTTAAACAGAAAGACTGTTACTAAGTTTCTTAATTTTAATTTATTCCTATTATGATGACAATTCACAAAGTGGAGTATTTGCGAACGGAAAAATGTGAATAATATGACTAAATCTAGGGGTACATGAAAAATGTTACAAAATATTGTGATCAAATCTGTTGGCTTGCAAAAATACTCACAAAATGTTTTAGTACAGCTATTTACCATAGAATTCATTACCAGTTTATTAGGGTCAAAAGAAAATTTGTGTTTTGATGAGAGAGTCAGATATTGTATATAAATTAAAGTCTTTTTTTATTGACTAATAGGATAATAGAATCATGGTGAATTTACAAGGTTATGTGTTTATACAATAATGTTTCATGAACTCGCTGGTTACCGTATACATATTCAAGAAAAATGCATAACCTCAGTTGTTACAATCAATTTAAAGTTTTTTTAGTCTGTCATTACAAATATCTTAAAAGAAAAGTGTTTCATACATTCTATTTTAATTTGTCTCGGGACTCAGAAAACCAAACATCCCACATGAAAGCTAAAAAAGGCCACATTTTAAACTATTTTTAACAGTAATACTAAACTTTACATATTAACCTCTTAACAAATCTGCATCAGTGAGATATTCATGTCATCACAAACCACCAGACACATCAGGTGGTGGGTGATAAGTTGGACTTATCGATTATTTGATTATCTCTTCTATCAACTGTTTGATCAAATCTTAGTAAAATAAACCTATATAGACCCAGTTGTTTTTATTTCAATAAAATAAAACACAGTAGTTTAGAAAATAAATATGCAGCATTTAAAAAGCATGGTCAATGATACTATTTTAAAGTAAGAAAGAAAGTCTACTCTGTTGTAAATATTGTTGTAAAGTGAGACATTTTCCATATCTTGTTTAAGACGTACTTTTGTTGCAAACCTCATGACAACAAAGTTTCAGCCTAATTTAGGTCTAATTCACAAAGACAAATCTCTGTAAGTGCCTTGCTGTCATCAGAGGGTCATCTGACTACTTCTAATTCTCATCATGGTTTTAGTTGTGAAAGATCTAAAAATCTACAAAATGTATTTGTAAAGACAAATGTTATATCATTGTTTAATCATACTGCTTTTCATCATCTTGTAGATATATTCACTGTGATGCTAAATGTTTTTATTTTTAAAAGGTCTGTAAATCCAGCTGTGTGTTGTAAAAAGGTTCAGTGCACATTCTTTGACATACTGAATCCCTTTCATCCTGATATTTAACTACGTACATGCGTGTATTTGAATTGAATTTATATAGTGTATATAACTAAAATAAAGAAACATTTTCCTGTAATATTGATCTGGACACAGAAGAATGCTTATATTTCTGTTATATTTCAAGTAAAAAAAAAACAAAAAAAACAATAACATAAATAAATAAATAAATAAACTCTGCTCTAATGTTAAAAGTAGGGAGGAGGTTTTCATTAGTTAAGCAATGTCATCAATTTATTGTCATCAAATTGTAAAATGCTTTATTTAAAATCCAAAATTGTGACATAAGGTCATTCATCTATCAGTGTTAGGGAAGTGTTAGGGATGAAAGTGTTAGGGCGGGTGGGTGTGGTTTACCACAGCAGACCTAACTTTATTTAGATGTTTTGTCAGCAGTGAGGGAGGACCTATCGCGGCCACTTTGTAAGAGACTTTTATAGATTTCTTTTCTGTTCTAATTTGTATCAGTAAAAAAATCTACCTTTGTAAAATTGTACAAATTTTGACAACTGTCGTATGCTGTTGTTAATCAAGGGTGTCTGATACATTTTGGTTTTAGATCAGCGTAAGATGCACCGCTCTTTTTCTTTTCTTACTAAACTTGTATCAGTAACAAACTCTACCTTTTTAAAACAGCAACATAGATTCTGATAACTATCATATGATTTTGTTTTACACAGACAAGATTGATCCATTTTTGTTTTTAAATATTTCACAGCTTTTTCTTAAAATTGTGTTTTTAGAAAATATGTAAATACATTTTTGGAAAACACAGTCATCACAGTGTTTCTACTGCATGTGAAAAAACTTTAATAAATAATAAAAATAAAAATAAATAAAATAAATAAAAACTACCCTTGATCCCATTTTACCAACCAATACACTCTCGGCCCTCCTCCTCAGTTTGTCCTAAGTTTTTAACATTAGCCTGTAGATCAGATTGTACTGCTCCTACAGAGCTGTGTCAGGATGCACACATACAAATGTTTTAGCAAGACTTAAACTTAAAACTCTTTTTTTTTTTTTCGTCTAATCCCCTCAAGAAACTCATCATCCATTGTCTAAAGTATAATCCTGTGACACAAAGAGTGAAGCGTTAACATAGACACGTTAAGATGACCATATTCCCCTGGAAGGTAGATGCCCAGACACCTTCTTGCTCAGAAGGTACGAGACATTAACATATAGCCTAAAGATCAGACCACGGTGAGGTGCTGACATAAACACAGACCCCGAATGTCAGGAAGGAGACAGATGACCAAGATGAAAGAATGATTTTAGACATGTTTTAAAATGTTTGATAATTCCAGTCAGGGTAACACATTGCAAGCCAAATACACAACAACAAACCCCACAGGCAGGGGGGCTAAGCAAGCAAGTCTGGGAACAACTTCATTCACAGATAGACGACTTCCTGCATGGATCTCATGTAAGTTCTCTTAGAACTTTCTTTATTAACTCTTGTTTGATTTTTTTATAAACCCGTCTGTTGTTTTCTTCATTTACCTTCATAAGTACAAAATATACTGCAACACAGAAGGGCTGCAAAGAACATGCCCGGGCATAACACTTTTTTCAAAAGCATGGATGGATTAGATAGCTGCTGACTTGGATAATCGTTTGCCATTTTAATCTATTGAGCACCCATTGATGGCTATAGGGACAACTGTTTGGAAGAGCCGTTCATCGCAAAACAAAAGAACGCAACCTCTCTCGTCTCATTCATTGCTTGTTCTTATTCAAAGGTATGAAACACCTAGAGTGCTTGGCGGACCAACACATCCGAGATCACCATAACACACGGTAAAACAAAATGGCTGAAACATCTCCTGATCACAAAATGGACGCTGCCATAAACAGGTGTCATCAGGAAACAGGAACAGGAGGTCAGAAATCTCAGATCAACACATGGGCGTGATAAACATCAGGAAACAGGAGGTCAGAGGCGTCTGTTGGACACCTAGGGTGTCATAAACAGCAGGGAAACAGGAACACGACGTCACACGGTGTCATAAATCATAGGTCATAAATCATTTTTGACACAACGTCCCTCATATTTTCTTCT